>RJWK010004567.1:0-58949 GCA_004363435.1 Platanista minor | reverse complement strand
TTTTTTTTTTTTTTTTTTTTGCGGTACACGGGCCTCTCACTGCTGTGGCCTACTCTTGCTGCGGAGCGCAGGCTCCAGACGCGCAGGCTCAGCGGCCCCGGCTCACGGGCCCAGCCGCTCCGCGACATGTGGGATCTTCCCGGACCGGGGCACGAACCCGTGTCCCCTGCATCGGCAGGCGGACTCTCAACCACTGTGCCACCAGGGAAGCCTGGTTTGTGTGTTTTATTTATGTTTTCAAAAACCCAGCTCTTAGTTTCATTGATTTTTTTTTTCCTATTGTCTTTTTAGTCTCTATTTCATTTATTTCCACTCTAATCTTTGTTATTTCTTTCCCCCTACTGATTTTGGATTGTGTTCTTTTTTTAGTTCTGAGTTGTAAAGAAAAGCTATTTGAGATCTTTCTTATTTCTTAATATAGGAGCTTATCATTATAAACTACCTTTTTAGGATTGCTTTGCTGCATCCAGTAAGTTTTGGTGTGTTATGTTTCCAGTTTTATTCACCTCAAGATATGTTTTGATTTCTCTTTTGATTTCTTCTTTGACCCATTGGATGTTCAGTAACATGTTGTTAAATCTCCACTTATTTGTGAATTTTCCAGTTTTCTTTTTATAATTGATTTCTAGTTTCATATCATTGTGGTCAGAAAGGATTCTTGGTACGATTCCAATCTTCTTGAATTTATTAAGACGTTTTGTGGCTTATCATTTGATCTATCTGTTCTATGTGCAACTGAGAAGAATGTGTATTGTACTGCTGCTGTATGGAATGTTTTAGAAGTGTCTGTTAGGTGTATCTGATCTAATGTGTATTTTAAATCCAATGTTTCCTTATTGATTTTCTGTTTTCATGATCTACCCATTGTTGCAAATGGAGTTTTGAAGTCCCCTATTATTATAATGTCTATTTCTCCATTCAGCCCTGTTAGCATTTGTTTCATATATTTAGATACTTCTGTTTTGGGTGTATAAATATTTACTAATGTTACATCTTCTTCAGGAATTTACCCCTTCATCATTATAAAATGACCTTCTTTGTCTTTTGTTACAGTCTTTGGCTTAAGATCAGTTTTGCCTGATAAAAGTATAGCTACTCCTACTTTCTTTTGGTTTCCATTTGCATGGAATATCTTTTTCCACCTCTTCACTTTCAGTCTATGTGCGTTCTTAATGCTGCAATGAGTCTCTTGTAGGCAATATATAGATGGATTTTTTTTTTTTTTTTCCATATGCGGGCCTCTCACTATTGTGGCCTCTCCTGTTGCAGAGCATAGGCTCTGGACACACAGGCTCAGCGGCCATGGCTCACGGACCCAGCCACTCCGCGGCATGTAGGATCTTCCCCGACCGGGTCATGAACCTGTGTCCCCTGCATCGGCAGGTGGACTCTCAACCACTGCCCCACCAGGGGAGCCATAGATCTTGTTTTTTTGGTTTTATGGGTTTTTTTCTTATCCATTTAGCCACTCTGTGTCTTTAAATTGGAGAATTTATTCCTTTTATATTTAAAATAATTATTGAGGGACTTCCCTGGTGGTCCAGTAGTTAAGACTTTGCCTTTTAATGCAAGGGGTGTGGGTTTGATCCCTGTTAGGGAGCTAAGATCCCACATGCCTCGTGGCCAAAAAACCAAAACATAAAACAAAAGCAATATTCTAACAAATTCAGTAAAACCTTTTAAAAAATTAACTATTGAGAGGTGTGGATTTACAATTACTATTTTATTAATTTTTTCTGATTGTTTTTTAATTCCTTATTCCTTTGTTCCTCTTTGCTCTCTTCCTTTGTGATTTGATGATGTTCTGTAGTGGTATGCTTTGATTCCTTTCTCTTTACCTTTTGTGTATTTATTATAGGTTTTGCTGTATGGTTACCATGAGACTTACATAAAACATCTTACATTTATAACAGTCTATTTTAATTGGACAACAATTTAGCTTTTTTTTAAAACTTTTTATTTTATACCGGAGTACAGTTGATTAACAATGTTGCGTTAGTTTCGGGTGTACAACAAAGTGATTCAGTTATACATATACATGTATCTATTGTTTTTCAAATTCTTTTCCCAATTAGGTTGAACTTAACTTTGAATGCATGCAAAAGCTCTACATTTTCATTTGGAAAATTATTTTGATAAGATGTGGATTATATGTATGTATGCACTTGTCAAAACTTATCAATTGTCGACTTAGGTTTTGTGCAGCTAACTATAAGTTTTGCCTAAAATCAAACCTGTGAACAAAGGTCTTGTTAGAAGGCTTAGTTTTCTCAGTAGTGTGAGTTAACAATTCTGAAACTTTTTGTGTACTCTAGACTTGTGCAAATAAATAAAAATATTGAGGATAATGGGATCCAGATTTTTCAATGTTCAGGAACAGTGAAAGGGAGATAAAAATATGGAAGGAGGGGCTTCCCTGGTGGCGCAGTGGTTGAGAGTCCGCCTGCCGATGCAGGGGACACGGGTTCGTGCCCTGGTCCAGGAAGATCCCACATGCCGCAGAACGGCTGGGCCCGTGAGCCATGGCCGCTGAGCCTGCGCGTCCGGAGCCTGTGCCTCGCAATGGGAGAGGCCACAACAGTGAGAGGCCCGTGTACTGCCAAAAATATATATATATATGTAAAGAGGAGAATCAATAGGTGCCCTGTGGTATTGAAATGGAAATGAAACTCATAGTTATTAATTTAGATATAGAAATAGAAACATAGATATAGAAATAAGTACAGATATAAATAGGCAGATAAAGATTATTTCTTAGCTCTTTTTATTGAATGGGACTAGAGGCGATGAAACATCAATAGCAATGATCATACCTAGCATGCAGACCTTAGTGTCTAATGCCATTCTTAACTAAAAACAACCAGGCTTCCTTAGAAGAATAAAAGTAAGAAAGTGTTCAAATAATCATAGAGATATGTCAAAAGAATAAAGAGGGTTCTTGGTGGAAGCATGGACTGCAATCCCTGACCCTGCTGATGAGTAGAGAGGAGGACAGGCAGGGGCAATGGTTGGGAACAACTCCATAGGGAGCACAGTCTCCAACAAATACTGGCTCTTTGGCTTCCTCAACAGGCTTATTCATTATGACATTTAATAAAGTAACAATTAAAAACCCCACCATGACAAGTGAAAACCAGAGACCAAGGAAGAAAGAATCCCAGCATACATACAAAGAGGGTTACAAGAATTCAAGACAAACAGTGATAAAGCCACAGAGAATTTGTCTTCACAGATTTATAAAAGCAAGTCTGGACTCTTCTCTGTTTCTTATATATCTGAGACAAAAATCTTGGAGGAAATTACATCATCTTTGTTCATTGACAAACACATTGATGAACTCAAAGGGCAATCCTGTCAGCATTTAAAAAATGAAAGCATTGGATAAACAGTAATATCCTACTGTATAGTACAGGGAATTATAATCACTATTCTGTGATAAACCATATTGGAAAAGCACAAAAATTTTAAAAAAGAATGTAAAAAACAAAATGAAAGCATGGACTATACAGAGAGTAAAAGATCTAGAAACTCATACAATGAATGAGGGTAAAATGGTTACTGAAAGTCAAAAGTTTTGGTAGATGATATAGATTCATGGTCCAAACACTAAAGTAGTGTTATTAGAACATTAACAAATCCAGTGAGGTCATCCTCCCATGTCATAACAAGAAGATAGTTATCCTAAAGGTAAAGACAACAGACACTTTTCCAAAAGTGACTGCATTAAAAACTAAAATGGTGAAAAACAAACAAGAGAAGATTAGTGTGTTTGACATCTGATAGCATGTTCTATTTTACCTGCAGATTATTTTCTTACCAAGTCAAGGTTATTCTGATTGGAGACCTTTGTGTAAAAGGTTGAAATTTCATGAGGCATCTTCTATACATCACAATTTGATTTATGCCTGAGTATACATGGAAATAAATTTAAAAACAGGAAACAGTTAATAGAGCTAATGAAAAAGCAATATAATATGAAGGTTAAGAAAAAAAGGATAAGGAAGACAACTTCAAAGGACTCACACTGGGTAAATTTGGGAATAGTAGGATACCAAAATGTATATAGTAATGAATTATAACCAATTTAATAACATAAGAATTCATGAATGACAGAGATAAAAAATAAAAAGGAAAGAATAAATAGCTTTCCTTAATATGGAAAGAATGGTTGAGTTAAAAATCAGCAAGAGATGTTAAAATTAATGAATGAAAAAGACCAGAACATTTTCATAGTCTCAAACTATGTCTGCACGAATTACTTATTAATGACAAAGGAATTAATAATTACTTTAAAGTGAAGAAACCTGCAGACACCACCTTAACCAAGTGATCAAACTAACATCACATTTCTCCTTATACCATACACCGAGAATGACACAACATCACTTCTGTGATATTTCCACCAAAACACACAGCCTAAATCTTATCATGAGGAAAGATCAAAGTCATATTGAGAGACATTCTGCAAAATAACTGCAAACTCTTCAAAACTTCAAGGTCAAGAAAGAATTCTTCCAGACTAAAAAAATCTAAAGAGATGTGATAACTAAAGCAATGTTATACTGTAAAGGACATTATTGAAGCATAGGTAAATTTGAATGTGGACTATGGATTCAATGTTAGTGTATCAATGTCTGATTTCCTAATGTTGACAACTATACTGTGGTTAGGTAAGAAAATATCCTTGTTCTCAGGAAATACACACTGAATACTTAGGGAAAAATAGGCATATCTTCAACTTACTCCCAAATGGCTCAGAAAAAAATAGTGTAATGTAGAATAGTGGTAGCAATGCATATATGGTATACATTTTATATATAACATACACATATAATATAGCAAATGGGGAAAATATCAACAGTTGGTGAATTTGGGTAAGGGGCATCTAGGTATTTCCTACCCTACTCATTCAACTTTTATGCAAGTTTGAAATTATATTAAAATAAAATTTTACCAAAGAAGTTTTTAAAAGTGTTGATATTAAAATAACCTCTGGGCTTCCCTGGTGGCGCAGTGGTTGAGAGTCCGTGTGCCGATGCAGGGGACACGGGTTCGTGCCCCGGTCCGGGAAGATCCCACATGCCGCGGAGTGGCTGGGCCCGTGAGCCATGGCTGCTGAGCCTGCACGTCCGGAGCCTGTGTTTCGCAACAGGAGAGGCCACAACAGTGAGAGGCCTGCGTACCACACAAAAAAATAAAAATAAAAATAAATAAATAAATAAAATAACATAACCTCTACGTAATCTAATAAAAAATAATAGAAAGTAAATACAAATAAACAAATTTAAGAATGAGAAAGCAGCCATCTACACAGGCCAGAGGATACTGAAAGGTAAAAAGAAAATACTAGCACAACTCTACCAATAAATTTGAAAATAATTCTCTGGAAATTATAGATGGACTACTAAGTAGCAATAAAAATTATGCTGTTGAAGATTCTAAATGGAATGAAAAAAGTTCGTGATATATAAATTTTAAAATATGGAACAGTTTGCAAATAGACTCTAGTATTACAAAAATAGATATAAAATCAGAATAATATATAATAATATAAATTATAATTATATTATAATTATATAAATAATCTCATAATAAAAAACAATCTGATGACAGAAATTCTCTCCATATAAATGGGTTATGGCTATTTTCTTCCTGGGGACTTTTCTGTATTTTCCAAATGTTAGGCAACATTATGTGTTACTTTTTTAATAGCTGTAAAAGAAAACACAAAATTTTAATGAAATATCTATGAAAACACACATTAGAAAAACATGCGCAAAGGCTCTGGAAACTAAGGATTAGAATTCATCATATATCAGAAACTTGGAAGGATTTATACTAATTACAAGCAGATGTTAAGGTTTAAGCAAGTCTAATCATAGCCACTGAATGCTTGACCTTTTGCCCTAGAACAATGCAGTAGGGAATGTATGCAGTCCTCTGACAGGAAGAGGGTCAACAACCGGAAATTGGCTGGACACCACCTTCTCATTGTAGATACTTTCTGAGGGAGGAAATTCTTGTCCCCAGTCTCCCCTCCTCATTAGCTCTTTTTTTCTACATTCAGTTAGAATATCTAAGAGACCTTGAGAATTATCTGAGTGGATATTTTGCCTCCACCGCTCTACTTTGTGGCTCAGGCAGAGACCAGCAATCCCCAACATCAGAAAAAAACAGAGAATGATAGAAGAGAGAGCTGGGGCACAGCAGTACAAAAATTATTTCATTTTGGCATACCATTGGAGAGAATCAGAGGTTTAAATATGGTTGATTACAGTAGAGCTATAGAGCTATATAACAGAATAAATTACTAAGGGAAACAATTTTTAAAGGGTCAATGCAAGAAGCACACAGGAATGGACACAAGGCTATAACAAAATATATAGATAAAATCAACCTGAACAATTGATTTGGTTAAATTCCCCCATGAAAAGATAGACTTCCAGATTGATTTAATAAAATATAGCCATATACTGACTGCAAGAAACAAAGGATAAAAATAAAGGGATGGGGACTTCCCTGGTGGTGCAGTGGTTAAGAATCTGCCTGCCATTCCAGGGGACACGGGTTCAATCCCTGGTCCGGGAAGATCCCACATGCCATGGAGCAGCTAAGCCCGTGTGCCACCACAACTACTGAACCTGTGCTCTAGAGCCCGCAAGTCACAACTACTGAACCCGCATACCAGAAGTACTGAAGGCAGCGTGACTAGAGCCCGTTCTCCGCAACAAGAGAAGACACCGCGACGAGAAGCCTGCTTGGTGCAACTAGAGAAAAGCCTGCGCACAGCAACAAAGACCCAACTCAGCCGAAAATAAATAAATAAATAAGTAAATTTAAAAAAAATTAATACAAAAAAATAAAGGTATGGAGAAAGATATATTAGGCAAATACAAATTTTAAAAATCAGAGGATGATACTACTAATATCAGATGTAGTAGAATTAACTACTCAACAAAAGTGTGATATTTATAATGATAAAAATACAATAAAAATTGATATAACAATCACTGATATTTATTTATCAAACAACTAAGAATATAGAGATTTTGAACAGAACAGTCACCAGCACACATATATATGTATATGGTATTTTGTATCTCTCTCTGTCACTATGTGTACTGTCATTTTATTACACTCCCAGAACAATTGTAAAAAATTATCTGTAATTGGGCAGATAAAAAACTTGGAAAATTTTTACATGTAGAAAGTTTGTATTACTCTTTCACTACAATGTGAAAAAACCAAAATTAATAAAAAATATAAACTTAGTTGCTTCATAATTGAAAACACTCTTTAATATGATCCCAAGAAGAAATATGATTTTAAAATGAAATGTAAAATCACCAAGGGAGTAATGGAAAAGATAGCATTTTGGATAAAAACCTTAAAGAATGCAGCTAAACCTCTGCTTCAAGTAGAAGTCTTGATATTCAATTTGGTAAATGGAGAAAAAACAACTAAAGTAACTAAGCTAACCAGGAGTCAACAAACTCCACCTATAGGCCAAATCTGGCTTGCTGCCTGTTTTGTAGTTTTATTGGAACATAGCCACATCTATTTCTTCATGTACTGCCTATGGCTGCTTACATACAACACTGGCAGAACTGAGTAGCTGTGACAGAGACCTCAAGGACCACAAAGTCCACTACCTATCCCTTTATGGAAGGAATTTCCTGATCCTGAAATAGGCCATAAAAAAATAGCAAAATGATTATAGTTTTTAAAAACTGATGTAAAGAAAATTAAATCAATTAGAGGATACCCAGAAGAGTAAGTTTTATATAGATTAGTCAGGGGAAGTGGGTCTGAGGAGTTGCTGAGGTCTATAGGGTGAGACGGTGGTTGACCTGTGAAGAACTAGGGAGAAAGCACTCCTGGCAAAGATAACAATATGCAAGAAAGGCTTAGTGATCTTTTGGAATAAAAGGTAGGCTAGTGTGGTGGAATAGTAGAAAGCAAGGGCCAAGAGTGAAATTGGTTTGGAAATAGGTAAGAACCAGATCCTACAGGGCATGGGAAGAAGTCTGGATTTTACTCAAAGAGCAATAGGATTTACACTAGAAAGGCAATTATAATTAGGTGATCTGTCAAGGTAATATTTACAATTACAAAAAGCAAAAATATGTGATATCAATCTATAATTTTTTAAAGCTTGGTAAAATTCATTAGCCTTTCCTAATTATAACTCTAAGCCAAAAGGAACAGAAATTCCTTAAAGGCAGAAAAAGCTTTTGTTAGAAACTACCATCAACAACAAAAATAATACAAAAAAGAAAAATACTAAAGGCATTGACATTAAAACCAGAAAAAAAGACAGGAATATTGCCTATCACCACTATTATTCATTGTTTTCTGAAGAATCTAGCTAATACAAAAAGTATAAGAAATAAGTATAATTATGGAAAAAAGAAAATTATTATTTATAGTTATTATGAATCTATACCAAGAAAATCCAAGAGGCTCAACTTTGAAAATTATGACAGCTAGTTCAAAATTTAATAAACAGCTAATAATAAATATATAAAAATTAATAATTTTTATATTAGAAATCACCAGATAGAAATCAAAATGGAAAAATTCCTGCATCCATAATAATGAAAAAATTACATGATATGTAGGAATGAATTTAAAAAGAAAAATAAGATTTTGTGAAAAGAACTTTAGAAAATTATTAAGTACTGGAGACCCTCAAGTTGGCAGAGGAGTAAGACGTGGACATCACCTTCCTCCCCACAAATACATCAGAAGTACATCTACATGTGGAACAACTCCTACAGAACACCTACTCAACACTGGCAGAAGACCTCAGACTTCCCAAAAGGGTCTTAGTGCTCTGGCCGGGTGTCAGGCCTGTGCCTCTGAGGTGGGAGAGACAAGTTCAGGACACTGGTCCACCAGAGACCTCCCAGCTCCACATTGTATCAAATGGCAAAAACTCTCCCAGAGATCTCCATCTCAACGCTGAGACCCAGCTCCATTCAACAACTGGCAAGCTACAGGGCTGTACACCCTACGCCAAACAAGTAGCAAGACAGGAACACAACCCAAACCCATTAGCAGAGAGGCTGCCTAAAATCATAATAAGGTCACAGACACTGCAAAACACACCACCGGACGTGGTCCTGCCCACCAGAAAGACAAGATCCAACCTCATCAACAAGAAAACAGGCACTTGTCCCCTCCATCAGCAAGCCTACACAACCTGCTGAAACAACCTTAGCCACTGCGGGCAGACACCAAAAACAACAGGAACTACAAACTGGCAGCCAGAGAAAAGGAGACCCCAAACATAGTAAGTTAAGCAAAATGAGAAGACAGAGAAATACACAGCAGATGAAAGAGCAAGGTAAAAAACCACTAGACCAAACAAATGAAGAGGAAATAGGCAGTCGACCTGAAAAAGAATTCAGAGTAATGATAGTAAAGATGATCTCAAATTGTGGAGATAGAATGGAGAAAATACAAAAAACATTTAACAAGAACCCAGAAAACCTAAAGAGCAAGCAAACAATGTTGAACAACACAGTAAATGAAATTAAAAATTCTCTAGAAGGAATCAACAGCAGAATAACTGAAGCAGAATGGATAAGTGACCTGGAAGATAAACTAGTGGAAATAACTACTGCAGAGCAGAATAAAGAAAAAAGAATGAAAAGAATTGAGGACAGTCTCAGAGATCTCTGGGACAACATCAAACACACCAACATTCGGATTATAGGGGTCCCAGAAGAAGAAGAGGAAAAGAAAGGGACTGAGAAAATATTTGAAGAGATTATACTTGAAAACTTCTCTAATACGGGAAAGGAAATAGTCAGTCAAGTCCAGGAAGTGCAGAGACTTCCATACAGGGTAAATCCGAGGAAAAACACGCCACGACACATATTAATCAAACTATCAGAAATTAAACACAAATTAAAAATATTAAAAGCAGCAAGGGAAAAGCAACAAATAACATACATGGGAATCCCCATAAGGTTAACAGCTGATCTTTCAGCAAAAACTCTGCAAGCCAGAAGGGAGTGTCAGGACATATTTAAAGTGATGAAAGGAAAAAAACCTACAACCAAGATTACTCTACCCAGCAAGGATCTCATTCAGATTCGACAGAGAAATTAAAACCTTTACAGACAAGCAAAAACTAAGAAAATTCAGCACCACCAAACCAGCTTTACAACAAATGCTAAAGGAACTTCTCTAGGCAGGAAACACAAGAGAAGGAAAAGACCTACAATAACAAACCCAAAACAATTAAGAAGGGCTTCCCTGGTGGCATAGTGGTTGAGAATCTGCCTGCCAATGCAGGGGACACGGGTTCAAGCCCCAGTCTGGGAAGATCCCACATGCCACAGAGCAACTATGCCCGTGAGCCACAACTACTGAGCCTGCATGTCTGGAGCTGGTGCTCTGCAACAAGAGAGGCTGCGATAGAGAGAGGCCTGCGCACCGTGATGAAGTGTGGCCCCCACTTGGCACAACTACAGAAAGCCCTCACACAGAAACGAAGACCCAACCCAGGCAAAAATGAATAAAAATTAATTAATTTTAAAAAAACAATTAAGAAAATGGTAATAGGAGCATACATATCGATAATTACCTTAAATGTAAAGGGATTAAATGCTCCAGCCAAAAGACATAGACTGACTGAATAGATACAAAAACAAGACCCATCTATATGCTGTCTACAAGAGACCCACTTCACACCTAGGGACACATACAGACTGAAAGTGAGGGGAAGGAAAAAGATATTCCATGCAAATGGAAATCAAAAGAAAGCTGGAGTAGCAATTCTCATATCAGACAGAATAGACTTTAAAATAAAGACTATTACAAGAGACAAAGAAGGACACTACATAATGATCAAGGGTTTGATCCAAGAAGAAGATATAACAATTGTAAATATTTATGCACCCAACACAGGAGCACCTCAATACATAAGGCAAATACTAACAGCCATAAAAGGAGAAATCGACAGTAACACAATCATAGTAGGAGACTTTTAACACCCCACTTTCACCAATGGACAGATCAACCAAAATGAAGATAAACAAGGAAACACAGGCTTTAAATGATACATTAAACAAGATGGACTTAATTGATATTTACAGGACTTCCATCCAAAAACAACAGAATACACTTTCTTCTCAACTGTTCATGGAACATTCTCCAGCATAGATCGTATCTTGGGTCACAAATCAAGCCTTGCTAAATTTATGAAAATCGAAATCGTATCAAGTATGCTTTCCTACCACAATGCTATGAGACTAGATATCAATTACAGGGAAAAGAACTGTAAAAAATACAAATACGTGGAGGCGAAACAGTACAATACTAAATAAGCAAGAGATCACTGAAGAAATCAAAGAGGAAATCAGAAAATACCTAGAAACAAATGACAATGAAAACGCGATGACCCAAAACCTATGGGATGCAGCAACAGCAGTTCTAACAGGGAAGTTTGTAGCAGTATAATCCTACCTCAAGAAACAAGAAACATCTCAAATAAACAACCTAACTTTACACCTAAAGTGATTAGAGAAGAAGAACCAAAAAACCCCAAAGTTAGCAGAAGGAAAGAAATCATAAAGATCAGATCAGAAATAAACGAAAAGAAATGAAGGAAACAATAGCAAAGATCAATTAAACTAAAAGCTGGTTCTTTGAGAAGATAAACAGAATTGATAAACCATTAGCCAGACTCATCAAGAAAAAAAGGGAGAAGACTCAAATCAATAGAATTAGAAATGAAAAAGGAGAACTAACAGCTGACACTGCAGAAGTACAAAGGATCATGAGAGATTACTACAAGCAAGTATATGCCAATAAAATGGACAAACTGGAAGAAATGGACAAATTCTTAGAAAAGCACAACCTTCTGAGACTGAACCAGGAAGAAATAGAAAATATAAACAGAACAATCACAAGCACTGAAATTGAGAGTGTGATTTAAAATCTTCCAACAAACGAAAGCCCAGGACCAGATGGCTTCACAGGCGAATTCTAGCAAACATTTAGAGAAGAGCTAACACCTATCCTCCTCACACTCTTCCAAAATATAGCAGAGGGAGAAACACTCCCAAACTCATTCTACGAGGCCACCATCACCCTGACACCAAAACCAGAAAAGATGTCACAAAGAAAGAAAACTACAGGCCAGTATCACTGATGAACGTAGATGCAAAAATCCTCAACAAAATACTGTCAAACAGAATCCAACAGCACATTAAAAGGATCATACACCATGATGAAATGGGGTTTATCCCAGGAAGGCAAGGATTCCTCAGTATACGCCAATCAATCATTGTGATGCACCATATTAACAAACTGAAGGAGAAAAACCATGCGATCATCTTAATAGATGCAGAAAAACCTTTTGACAAAATTCAACACCCATCTATGATAAAAAATCCTGCAGAAAGTAGACATAAAGGGAACTTACCTCAACATAATAAAGACCGTATATGACAAACCCACAGCCAACATCTTTCTCAATGGTGAAAAACTGAAACCATTTCCTCTAAGATCAGGGACATGACAAGGTTACCCACTCTCACCACTGTTATTCAACGTAGTTTTGGAAGTTTTAGACACAGCAATCAGAGAAGAAAAGGAATCCAAATCAGAAAAGAAGTAAAGCTGTCACTGTTTGCAGATGACATGATGCTATACATAGAGAATCCTAGAGATGCTACCAGAAAACTACTAGAGCTAATCACTGAATTTGGTAAAGTAGCAGGATACAAAATTAATGCCCAGAAATCTCTTGCATTCCTATACACTAATGATGAAAAATCTGAAAGAGAAATTAAGGAAACACTCCCATTTACCATTGCAACATAAAGAATAAAATACCTAGGAATAAACCTATCTAAGGAGACAAAAGACCTATATGCAGAAAACCATAAGGCACTGAGGAAAGAAATTAAAGATGATATAAACAGATGGAGAGATATACCAATGTTCTTGGATTGGAAGAATCAACACTGTGAAAATGACTCTACTACCCAAAGCAATCTACAGATTCAGTGCAATCCTTATCAAACTACCAATGGCATTTTTCACAGAACTAGAACAAAAAATTTCACAATTTGTATGGAAACAGAGAAGACCCCAAATAGCCAAAGCAATCTTGAGAAAGAAAAACGGAGCTGGAGGAATCAGACTCCCTGACTTCAGACTATGGTACAAAGGTACAGTAATCAAGACAGTATTGTACTGTCCGAAAAACAGAAATATAGATCAATGGAGCAGGATAGAAAGCCCAGAGATAAACCCATGCACGTATGGTCACCTTATATTTGATAAAGGAGGCAAGAACATACAATGGAGAAAAACCAGCCTCTTCAATAAGTGGAGCTGGTTAAACTGGACAGCTACATGTAAAAGAATGAAATTAGAACACTCCCTAACACCATACACAAAAATAAACTCCAAATGGATTAAAGACCTAAATGTAAGGCCAGACACTATAAAACTCTTAGAGGAAGACATAGAACATTCTATAACATAAATCACAGCAAGATCCTTTCTGACTCACCTCCTAGAGAAATGGAAATAAAAACAAAAATAAACAAATGGGACCTAAAGAAACTTAAAAGCTTTTGCACAGCAAAGGAAACCATAAACAAGACAAAAAGACAAGCCTCGGAATGGGAGAAAATATTTGCAAATGAAGCAACTGAGCAAGGATTAATCTCCAAAATTTACAAGCAGCTCATGCAGCTCAATGTCAAAAAAACAAACTACACCGTCCAAAAATTGGCAGAAGACCTAAATAGACATTTCTCCAAAGAAGATACACAGATTGCCAACAAACATATGAAAGGCTGCTCAACATCACTAACATTAGAGAAATGCAAATCAAAAACTTCAATGAAGATTCTGTCATACAGAGTGAAGTAAGTCAGAAAGAGAAAAACAAATACTGTATGCTAACACATATATATGGCATCTAAAAAAAAAAAATGGTTGTGAAGAACCTAGGGGCAGGACATGAATAAAGATGCAGACATAGAGAATGGACTTGAGGACACAGGGACGGGGGAAGGGTAAGCTGGGTAGAAGTGAGAGAGTGGCATGGACAAATATACACTACCAAATGTAAAACAGATCGCTAGTGGGAAGCAGCTGCATAGTACAGGAAGATCAGCTGAACGCTTTGTGACCCCCTCGAGGGGTGGGATAGGGAGGGAGACGCAAGAGGTAGAAGGTATGGGGATATATGTATATGTATAGCTGATTCACTTTGTTATAAAGCAGAAACTAACACACCATTGTAAAGAAGTTATACTCCAATAAAGATGTTAAAAAGAAAAAAAAAGAAAATTATTAAGTACTATAAACCAAAATCTATTAAATAGAAAGACATCATTTTCCAGGATGAGAAGAATTCTTATCCATCCTTCCCAGAGTAATATATAAATCTAATTCCAGTCAGAATGCCAAAGGTATTTAAAGTTGATACAATAAAATAATTCTCAAGTTCAAGTAAAAGAATAAGCACCTGAAACTTGCCAAGAAGTCTGTGAAAAAGAATAGTATTGATGTGGTATTGAATAGTACTGAAGAGTGGTATTAGCAGTATTAGTGCTATTAGATATGAAAATTTTCTTGAAGCTGCTTGATGACAATGGTAGGTAAGTGATATAGAAACAGGCAGATTAAAAGAGTCTATATAGACTGTCCCATGTATATATTAAATCCTAAAGGGTAAGGGATAGAATTATGCAGCATTAGAAGTTAGTGGTGTAAAAGAATGTATTATTCAATAATTGTGTCAGTGCAAGTGGTTAAACATTTGGAAGAAAAGGTTTTATGTCCCCCAGTCTCTCACATTATAATATGTAAATTGAAGGTGGAAGAAAGTTTTAAACGTTAAAAATTAGACTCTAGAAATATTAGAAGCAAGTGTAACAGAATAATCCTATAGTCTTGAAGTGGATGAAGTACTATAAAGCAATGCAGGAAACCCAGACTATAAGGAAAGAAAAATACAGAACTGCTAATATAAAAATTAAATCATCTGTCAATAAGACAATATAAAGAAAGCCATAGACACGGATGAAATATATAGAATATATTAGAAAAATGAGAAAATGAGCAAAAACGAACAGGCGGTTAACAGAAAACACAAGTGACTATTAAAACTATAAGAAGTTGTTCAGTCTCAGAGTGTGTTGAGATTCTTGAATGTATAGATTCATGTCTTTTAAACTGGGAAATTTTTAGCCACTATTTCTTGATATATTGAGTAACCTTCAACTATTCTTCTACCCCTTTCTCTCTTCTTCTGGGGTTTTCATTATGCATTTGTTAACTTGCTTGATGGTGTCCCACAATTCTCTTAAGCTTTGTTTATTTTTCTTCATCCTTTTTCTTTCTACTCCTCAGACTGCATAATTTCATTTGACTTATCCTTAAATTCTCTGATTCTTTCTTTTGCCTCCTCAAATCTGCTAGTGATTCCCTCCAGTAAATTTTTCATTTTGGCTATTGTATTTTTCAGCTCCAACTATCCTATTTGGTCCCTGTTTATAATTTTTTTTTAATCTCCTTGCTGTTACTGTCTAATTATTGAAATATCATTTTCCTGATTTCCTTTATTTCTTTGTCCATGGATTTCTTTAGCTCCTTGAGCACATGTACGCCCATTTATTAAGATCTTCATCTACCTAAGTACAATGTTTGTATTTCCTCAGGGCCAGTCTGTGTTCATTTCTTTTTTTTTTTTTTTTTCTGTGAAAGAGCCATATTTTTTTTCTTTCTTTGTATACCTCATAATTTATTTGTTGTTCTTGAAAACTAGACATTTTGAATATAATGATGTGGTAAGTTTAGAAATTAATATTCCCCTCTCCAGGATTTGTTGTTTTTGCTTGCTGTGGGTTGTAGGTGTTTGTTTTAGTGACTTGTCTACAGTATTTTTGTAAAGACTGTATTCTTAGTCACGTGTGTCTTTAAAGTCTCTGTTCCATTAGTTTAGTTGTTTTAATAAGTTTTAGTTAAAGATTTTCTGAAACTCCTGGAGAAGGAAGGAAGGAAGGAAGGAGGGAAGGAGGGAGGGAGGGAAAGAGGGAGGGAGGGAGGGGAGAGCAAGGAAGGAAGGAAGAAAGGAAGAGGGGCTTCCCTGGTGGCGTAGTGGTGAGAGTCCGCCTGCCGATGCAGGGGACACGGGTTCGTGCCCCAGTCCGGGAAGATCCCACATGCTGCAGAGCGGCTAGGCCCATGAGCCGTGGCTGCTGAGCCTGCACGTCCGGAGCCTGTGCTCCGCAGCGGGAGAGGCCACAACAGTGAGAGGCTCGCGTACCACAAAAAAAAAAAAAAAAAAAAAAAAGAAAGGAAGAGAAAGAAAAAAGAAAAGAGGGGAGGGAGGAAGGGAAGGAAAGAAAGAAAGGAAGGAAGGAAGGAGGGAGAGAGGGAGGGGAGGGGACAATACCCCCCAGGTCTTTGAAGACCAGCACTATGTTGAGGCACTCCTTCATTAATTAGCCAGTTTGTTTAACTCCCACTTAGACTTCACTTCCAGCTTTCACTGAACCTAAAGAATAGCCAGAAGTGAAAGGTTATGGTCTTCTCAGTTCTTTTCTGAGCAGGCATCCTGCCCTGGACACATATGTGGTTTTCTAGGTTCCCCATTACAGGCAAGAGCTATTCAGAGCCCATATTCCCCAAAGAGTCTCACTCTCCAAATTTTTATATCTGGCTTTCTGTGTGTCTATCCTTTGTCCCAACTGATAAATATATTTTTTGCTTCACCTGGCAGAAGCTCATTCTTCTGACTTTCAGTGTTTAGAGAAACATCCTCATGTAGCTGCTTCTCACCTTGAGAGGGTTCCAAGTTAGGTGAAACAAAGGCAGGCCCCTGGCATCAGTCCTCAGGGAACCCAAGAACAGGCCAAAAGAAAAATAACACCATTTCCAGGCACAAAGTCTGCTTGGCTCACTCTGGAACCATGTTTCCACATCAGGAACACAGGTTACTATCTTCAAGACTGCTATTGTCATGCGGAGAGGGGAATGCAAGGCTAAGTTAACTGTCACAAAATTCTCTTAACTTTTCTGTGACCTTTCCTCTGGTTGCTGCAAATCTTTTTCTATCTTCCAGTCTTCATAAAAGGCTAATTCTGAAAGTTTTTCCCAGATTTTTTTGAGCCAGGCACCTGGAGGTTCTTAGTCCACCATTTTCACTGATGTCCATGTGTCTTGAAATTCTTCTGTAATGGAAGGGTTGGAGAAACATTTTTTTTCCCTTTACAATACCAAAATGCAATAAAATTGCAGAAAAAATTTTAACTTACAGACCAGTTTTATCGATGATTATGTCAAAAAGTTTTTTGTGTTTCCATGGAGACTGTGCATTGTCTGTATCATACCCTTCCAGGTTATCAGATTCTAGCCTTGTTCATTGTCTTTGAGCTATCCTGAATTTCTGTTTATGTTTGGGTAGCTTATAAATATGTAAATAATGCCTTGTCTGGTAATGATTTTAATTTCCTCTCTCTGGAAAAAACATTTTTGCCCCCATTTTGCAATTCCTCTCAACATTCCTTTACTCCGTATAACCTTCTGTTTTTAACTTTTCCTGTGAACTAGTGATAACATCTGTTTGGTTTCCTCATATGATAGGAATAAAATAAATTATTTAATATGTGTTTACTTTTATATTTGTATAAATAATTTTCCCTTTTGCCAAAAATTATTTGTTAGTAATTATAAATGCTATTATTTTCAATAGAAATATATGCAATTAGAATTTGGCACCACAATATCATATACACTACGTCCCAGGAATGCAAGGTTGATTCAATATTAGCAGAGCTATTAGTGCATATTATCATAATACAGTATTTAAGGGAAAAAAATTATCATATTACAGTATTTAAGGGAAAAAATTGTATGATGCTTAAGAGCTCAAATGTTTAATGGTTAAAGTATAATTTTCAAAAAGTAAAATCATGTCTCTCAGGAAAATATCAAATGAACACATGTCAATGATTTTATTCAACTTATCAGTCAATGAGGGAACCGATAAGATGTTAAAACTAGTCCAGAGAGCATTTGAGGAGCAAGGAATCTAAATTTTAATCTAACAAAAGAATATTACTATTAGATTTCTGAGGTATATACTAAGCTGTTTCATATCTTACAGGACAGTAATGATACAGCATAGAAGTTATCTATATCTGTACTGAACAAAAATTCTGCACGTTAACCTCTGTCCCTTCAGAGTTATAAAATAGTGCAAGCAGTAGGAAGTTAAAGCTGCAAGCACAGCACTGTGCTGAACGAATACCCAATACTTGCTTTTGCCGATTTCTGGTTTTTGGATAATTTTTCTATCACATTGATGGTGATAATATGTTATCTTTCCTGCAGGGCTGGATGGTACTTCACTGACTGTGTCTTTGGTAGAGTGAGACAAAATGGCATTTTCACTCAGATGTGTTGACTCTGCAATTGGGGATCAAGTAGCATCATCTTTACCTTGGCTCGGGGTGTGATTGATGGTACTCAGGAACTTTGATAACTGGAAACCGAAATTTTTCAAATGGGAAAATTCTGAGTGCAAGATGTGGAGATAAACAAAGACAACTCAAGTGAGAATAAACAGAGGTTATTTATTCAGAGTTTGCTACAGCAAGGCAGTCAGTCTCCATCCCTTGCATGTGGTAGGGACTCAAAGGCACACAGGGGAATGCAAAAGGTTTATAGAGGAAACAAGGGGCTAACTAGAAATGGGGCATCCTGTGCAATTAGTTTGGTAGATACCACTTAGCTTCCTCTGTTTCCTCCTGAGTTGGAAGCTAGGGCAAAAATTAGGAAAGCTGGCAGTCATTGGCCAATTTTTGATCCTTCTGGGCCCATGGCAGCAGAAATTGTGGGTCAGAGTGGGATTGCATATATGATCTGGCCATTGTCCACTTGTATATTTAGTCTCTCAGTCCCTTCCTCCCCACAGTTTGGTCATTCTATCACTTGTGAGAGGTTGACCAATTTAGGGAAGGCTAGAGATCCAGATCTTCACCAGTTGGGGATTGTTCAGTTATCTCCATAGTCAACTGTACTGAAAGATCTTCAATTCATAGAGAAGTGTTACAAACTCAGAAAGATTGGCACCCAATATCTGCAATACTCAATTAAATTAGGAACTCTCTCAATTGTCATTTTATACGGAGTGTAGGATAAGTTTGGATGTCTTTAGTCTAATTAAGAGAGAGTGTTTTTCTCTTTTTATTAGGTCATGCCCTAAATAATGAGTGGTGTTTTGGAAAAATTGTAATATCTTTGGAAACTTGATGTCTTTTTTTCTGCTCTGACTGTAAATGGCATCTTTTTTACAGGCTTCCTTGTTCTCTGAACAAAGTATGACATCATCTACGTATTGTGTCAGAACTGAATCACAGGAGAAATTTAGCTATTTTAAATCTTGATTGAGGAACTGTTACTATAGTTTCATCTTTTTTCTGTGTGTATAATTCAATTATGGTCCAAACAATTTTTATTGGAAATGTTTCAGATATGGCTTTTAGGATACCTTGGTCCCCTTTTTGAGCTTCTTTCTGACCCTCTCCTGAGTTTACTGTCAGGAGAGAGATCTTGTAGGTTCCTTTCTGAGTTGGTTCAATCAACTTTTGCCATCTAAGGTTTAGCATCTGAAGTTCTGAACACCGTGTGTACAAGTTGATCGAGGCCAGGTAACCCTGGGTCATATGCATTCAAAAGAATTCTACATTCATCTATGAATAGTTGTTGGTCTTGTCTGGGTTTAGGGAAATCTTAATTACAGCTTTTAATTCACCTCTGTTCAAAGGTTTAAATTCTATAGTTGTCTGCATACCTGGCTCATGGGAGGCATGGATTTTAGAAGCAAGTGGTATTTCAGGGTCTTTGGAGAGTCATTGTTAGGAGGAAGAGGATCTGGACAGGGAAGAAGAAGGAGGGAGATCAGAGGATGGGGGCTGGGGGCGGGGAAGGGATATAAAGAGGCAACTGGAGAACCTACTAGGGAAATGAGACTAGTTTGCTTTTGTTTGAGTTCTTTAAATTCTCATTGTTTTTGGCCAAAGACTCTTAGTGAAGCAAATTTTTATTCAGGATTTCATGTAGAGGTTTCTGAGTGCCAGTCAAAAACTGCTGCCCGTTAGGCCCGAGAAATCGTATACCTTTTCTTTTCTAAGGCACCTCTCAAGTGAACAATTTCATTCAAGTTAAATATTCCCCAGAGTGCCACTGAAGGCCCAGATCATCCCTGGTGAAGTTGTGCCATTTAGAGGGAGAGGCTCAGGAAGAAGGGTTGTAATGAGTGTACACAGAGGAAAGATTCTTTCCTGAGGAGAGGATTTAGGCTTCAATGATGCCATGAGAGCTGGCAATGGTCAGTAGGAATGTGATGCTTGTGCTCCTCACGTTTTGGACCCCTAACGTGAAGGTTGGCTGGCTACCTCCAAATGCAGACCCAATAATCTTCATCCCCACCCCCAACTCTTCACCCCACAGGCAGAAAACCAGAGTGAACAGTCTATCTGGATCAGAGCCAAGCTCTCAAGATAAAAAGTCAAGATGGAAGGAAAAACTCATCAGGTTTTTGGTGACCCTCAGCAGAATTAGTCCAAATGGATGCCTGAGTAAGAAGACCAAATCCACGGGTCTGTGAGGTAAGCTGGAACTGGCTTTTTGGGCCCAGACCTGTGTTTTAACCTGTAATTCTCTTATAACAAACAACACTTTTAGACAGCACAACACAAACCAGAAAGCACACAACCTTGCAAAAAAGATGAAAAGGAATGACCTGATTCCACCAAGGATGCCAAACAAATGGGAACCAGTAACAAAGCCTGCCTAATAAACTGAGGCTAAATAGCGGAGGAACTCTGCAAAGATAACAGAGTTCAGACCCGGTGCTGACTCACCACACCAGCATGCCCTCCACAGGCCACGCGTAGCAAGACAACTGGGCCTCCCTCCATGGGTCCTGCGTCTGGTCAAAGGCTGGGGTCTGGGGCCACAGGCAGAGCAGACAGTATCTATGTTGGGCCTCCGGCAGAACTTTGGAAATAAATGAGGACTACCCAGATTAGAATTTTAGAAGGCGATGTATCCAGAGCTTGCTACAGCTCTGAATTGCAGTCAGCCCCAATCACTTGCTTTTAGCAGACTCCAAGACAGGCAAGGAAGCTTGATAGTGAAGAAAAAAAAAAAATGGATAGGCTTCCAGTGTGCTCTCATTGGAGGCTGTCAGCATGGGGAAGCCAGAGTGAGCTCAGGAGAAGTGGGTCGTCCTACATGACTGATTTGGGAACCTTATAGGGCTTTTTCTCTGGTTGGTCCTGAGCAACAAGCTAGAGCCCAAAATGAGAGGACACTAGCAGTCGTTGACCGTGTCCTGATCGTTCGGGCTGATTGCTGCAGAGGCTTGGGGCCAAGCTGTGCGTGATACATGTTCTGGCATTATCCGTCTGTATTTTCAGCCTCTCCAGGAAGTCAGTGGGTTTTTTGTTTTTTTTTTTAATCTAAAAAGTCTTTGTTGAACTGATGGTTGGACCAAGTCCTGTGATTAGTAAGAGGTATAATTTTGGATGGGTTTCTCCAGTCCCTGCTTGACATGTTCTATTAGACCACTGGTCCTAGGATTTCTTTGGAGACAATTTCATTTTTATAGCCTACTTGTCTTCATTTCCTTTCCTCTCATCCTGCTGTGTGACTCAGAGCCCTGAAGCGACATATGGCTGCAGCGTGTCGCCGTGAGCTTGCCTGCCCCAAAGTGTTCCATATTCCCAAAAGGCTATTAGAAACTCTTTGAAGTCCAAGCCTTTTTCTTTTGTTATTCTTTTAGATTGTCAATAATATTAACACAGTCATCTACACACAGAGGGTGATCAATAAGTGATTCTGACTCATTTAAAAATGTGCCTCAGATTCACCAAAGCCCAGAGCTTCCTTAGAGAGAAACTGGCTCATTAAAATGGTATCACACCAGGTCATCCTTATTACCTTCCCCCCAAATTATTAAATGTACATGTTACTGAGCAGGGCGCTTTGCAGACTACTTAAAAAGAAAAGAAAATCTATTTTTGATTGTGAGAAAATCTTTGAGAACCGGAGACAAACTGCCTTTGCACCTGAGCAGAATTATAAGTTACTCAGTCCCGGAGAGGAAGAGAGAATTAAGCTGCTCATTATCAAGGCTCCTGGTAGCCTTGGTGCCCCACAGGTACAGGCCGACCCTAGAACTCACAAACTGCCTGCTGGTGAGGCAATTAATGAATAAAGAACTGAGGAAAGGCTCTGAGATTTAAAATTATCAAGAAGGGGCTTCCCTGGTGACACAGTGGTTGAGGGTCCCCCTGCCGATGCAGGAGACACGGGTTCGTGCCCCGGTCTGGGAAGATCCCACATGCTGCGGAGCGGCTGGGCCCCTGAGCCATGGCCGCTGAGCCTGCGCGTCCGGAGCCTGTGCGCCACAATAGGAGAGGCCACAACAGTGAGAGGCCCGCGTACCGCAAAAAAAAAAAAAAAAAAAAAAAAATTATCAAGAAGGGTTCGATATAATTTAAATAGGAAAACGAATACTCTGCATCTCCACTTTTAGCCGTGGTTCTCTGCAGTCATTGAGTTCAGTTCTATTTCTGTTCTACAGAATACCTAACTTGCTCACACTGTCAGTGGCAGTTAACAACTACTCAATAGCTGCTGCAACCCAGCTCTCAGTCTCTTCTTTACGTTCGGTATTATTGCCTGTGTGAAAGTGAGGGGTTTTTTTTGATGCCCTCAAAGACAGCTTTTATGTGTAGAAAAGACCATTTAGAGGTTTACTTAGGTTTCTTTTTAAATGAATATTTTATTTACTTGATTTTTTCTTAAGCTTTTAATGTACCTTTATAGTCTTTGAATTCTTTTTAAAAGTGTAGCAAATTTTTACAATTGCTTTTAAGGGAGATTTCAGAACCTTATTAAATTTCCTTAAACATCTTAGTTTATTACATTTCCTTTTACGTTTAACATTTTACATTAAAATGTTCAATTTTCTTTACAGCAAAACCATTGTCTAACTTAAATACTGTCTTCCTGGCTACTTAACTCTTCTTAATCTCATAAATTAAACTTATAAATACCTCAAGTTATCTTGAATTTTTAAAGAATGTACATAAATTTAGTAAGAATTGAATTTAATACCACACACCTAAATCAATTACACAAGTACACTTTAGAAAATGGAATTACAAGGGTATTAAGACAAATAAATAAGAAAATATAGTGGCAAATATGCAAGATTCCTTAATGCAAAATATTGACACTATGGATTTTATTATCTGAAGTTTTTTTTTTTTTTTTTTTGTGCGGTACGCGGGCCTCTTACCGTTGTGGCCTCTCCCGATGTGGACCACAGGCTCTGGACGCGCAGGCTCAGCGGCCGTGGCTCACGGGCTCAGCCGCTCCGTGGCATGTGGGATCCTCCCGGACCGGGGCACGAACCCGCGTCCCCTGCATCGGCAGGCGGACTCTCAACCACTGCGCCACCAGGGAAGCCCCTGAAGATTTTTATACATACTCCTAATTCTCCCTGGGCGAAAAGATGCTTAATCACTCAAGAGACATTTATGTCATACCAAAAATGTTTAGAAGTGCCTTCTGCATAAGGTGAGCTTCTAGAATGATTCTCTATTCCCCCTCTTTTTTTCTTTTTTACTGGTGTAAAAAATGCATAACATAAAATTTACCATCTTTACCATTTGTACCACAAGTGTACACTTCAGTAATGTTGAGTGTATTAGCATTGTTGGGCAACCAATCTCCAGAACCTTTTTCACCTGGAAAAAGCTGAAACTATATCCATTAAAAAAACAGCTCCCCATTTCTCCCTTCCCCACAGACACTGGCAACCACCCTTCTACTTTTTCTTTCCATGAATTTGGCCACTCAAGATACCTCATATAAAGAGCATCATACAGTGTTTGTCTTTTTGTGCCTTATCTCACTTAGCCTAATGCTCTCAGGGTTCATCCTTGTTGTAGTGTGTCAGAGTTTCCTTCCTATTTAAGGCAAAATTCTAGAATGATTCTTAATGACAACAGTGACGGAGCTCAAACCAAGTCTTAGTTATAATCACTATACCTTTCAAAAGGGGATGGAGAAGAGTTTCACATAGTTCATGTCCACGAATTTAAGCCTCAAATAAGTCACAGTTTTTCTAATACAGGCGTAAACTGCTGATTCTCTCCACAGTTATGGTTTTCCCACTAGGATGCCTCTTGGATCTTAATACTCCTAACTTCATAAAACATTTATCTCTCAAAACAATATTTTAGGCTGGGGCTTATATGGGAACAAATGTATATTTATATCCCCAAAGCTCAATGCAATTTTTTTTTTTATCAAAATGATGAGAGGGAAAAACTTTGAGTTGTGATCCAAATACAATTGACAGAATGACAGAATCTGTGTAGAAGCCCTGACAAGCATACCATAACGTCAATAAAAACTCTTTTTATTGTGACTCTTATGATGTCCGTAGGATAAAGAGAAGTATGGAAGCACTACTGCACACAATACAATATTTAATTACAGTAATTTCACATCCTAATGTTAGAGTCTGTTACTCACATGCAATTGTTTTCTGTATTTTAAGAAATTGGTTGGAGGCATTGAGTTGATGGTTAACGTATTAAAAGTGTTCCTATTTAAAATAATTGGACATAGGCTTCTGTTAACAATTTTGTGCATAACTGCTGATTGTCAGGAATAGTTTACTGACATTAATCAGGAAATGCCTGCATTTGTCTTCTAAAAGGACTGTGTGGCCCCCACTAAGATTGTTGCCACTTGCTTCGTCATCTCATTTGGCTTTTCACTTCGTGTCCTAAAATACTTAAACAGCTTCCTATCTTGAAAAACCTCTGGACTTGACCATATCTTGCATTCCTTTCATCTTTCTATCTACTAGGATTCTAATTATTATACATATTAGAAGATATCTAATTAAATTCCAGACATCCCCATAGCTTTGTTTTTTTTTTTGCACTCTTGACTTTTAAAATCTTTCAACACTTGGACACACAATGTGATCATGTTCTTTATGTATCTGTATTGCCTGTCGGTGTCTGCCTCTTAATCTGGCTTGTCAAATTAAAAAGTTCTTTTGGATGGGTTATAGAAATGTTTCTAATATTTAGCGAGTCCAGTTTAGGTTTTAATTCTTTGTTTTAATAAATGAAAGCAGTAAATATGTATTTCAGGCTCCCATTCAAGCTGCTTCACTTCGTTAAATGGACAAAAACATTTTTGCTCTAATCCAAATAATGAAACAGTCACATTACAAAGTGACCAGAGTGATTTTGTCATCTGTAATCTTATTTTTTATTTTACCGGTCGTGTTAGAATGAAAATGTCCCACTTGTTTGCTTTACAAAAGGGTCATAAGATCAAACTGTTAATTTTTCTCAACCTAGATTTTTATGGCAATACCTGCAAAATATTAAAGTCAGAAGAAATTGTTACTAGCTTTAGAAGTTTGAAGAATTTTTGCTATCTATGAATGGGAGCAGATTAAGGAAGGATAGACCAGTGTATCCACGGAAGCTGGAAAGAATCTGAGATCCAAACCCTGGCAAAACCTCTTTTAACTCTCATCTGTTAACAGCTGGTAACGGCTGGTACCCTATTTGCAAAAAAATGGAAAAAAGAAACATTTCCAGACCAAGGAAAGGATAATACCATTCTAAAGAAAGGGTATATTCTGAGGAAACAGAAGAAAATTATTCCTCTGAAAGATATTTACTAATTCACAGAACAGAAAGGTTCTGGGACCTCAGACCACCTGTGCCATCACGACACAACTGTTTGTTCTAGAGAACTCTGGCCCAAGGAGATAAGACTATAAATCAGTAAATTTAACTATTTGTTCAGGGAATTTCTACAAACCAATTTTGTCCAGGTAAATACTTTGCTCATTTGGATAAACAGTTCTCCTATTGAGACAATACTTGCTAGCTGGCTTGGTCAAACAGCTTCCTAATCCTTCAGCAGTTTACTCATCAAAACACCTTGCTGTCTCCACCAATCCCAAATTATTGTGTCAAAACTATCACAATAATAAACTGCCATGAAAGACTTGCTCTAAACCTTGTAAGTCCAGCTCCTTAAACCATACAAATACTACTTCTTGAAATCTCCCTTCTGATATACTACGAAGACTATATGGGGGTGCTCCCCCTTGTGACAGTGACTCTAAAAAACTTAGCTTTGCTTATCAGTAGGTTTCTCTGATGTTCTTTTGTGGAATTGACAGTGACAGCCCTGAAGACACAAGAAGATCTGATTGAGACCCGCTGGCCTACACAGCCCAAGGCCCTCAGCTCTGAAGCCACATGGACCCTTGAGGCTTCTTGAACCTCATGTTCAGGGACCTCTCCCACTGCAGTGGTCAAATAGGTCCTGCATTGGTGCTCAGGCCCAGTAGATTTATGTGAAGCTCACTAAAACTGAGTTTATTTTGTGTCCTGGGAATGAGATTATTCCTCCTGGGAATCTTTGTCTATCTGGTCAGATTTGAAAACTCACATTTGGAGGGAAACCTAGCTTGTTTTTTATAACACAATGTTTGGGTTCTTTTTCTGTTCTTGTCACTTTTCGTTGTGAGGCTGTAAGAGAAAATTCAGAGGGGAAAGGATTAGCATAGGTTCAATAGTTTGTTTCTCAATCCATCCCTGAGTACTGACAAGTTCAGAATGCCTCATCAGACCCACATCCTTATAGGACCAATTTTGCCTTGGGCCACCTAACCAAAGCTAATAAAACTGTTCCTTCGTCTGGCCTGTGTTTCTTTGATAGTCACATAATTTTGTTTCTTTTGCTTGGAGCTGGAAGTCTGAAGCCTGTGAGACTTGCTGATTGGCCAGATTCTCACCAAGTGTTGCAGTTCTCATGAGGTCTTCTTTGACACTCTGGGGCACACATGTGCTGCCTTCACGCTTTCATTCACATGAATATTTTTCTCATCAGCCTATTTCACCAAGGAGGTTTTAGAATTACTGTGGCCGCTTCAGGGAATTTCTGACTTGAACAAGATGCAAATGGGAAGAAAACCTTGGAAGGAGATTCTCTGACTTGTGTGTCCAAACAAGAGGTTACTTTTTTAAAAAACTGAATTATAATTGTTTTACAATATTATATTAGTTTCAAATGTACAACATAGTGATTTGATAATTTTATAGTTTATACTCCATTTAAAGTTATAAAATACTGGCTACATTCCCCATGTACATCCTTGTCTCTTATTTATTACATCCTTGTATCTTATTTATTTTATACCTAGTAGTTTGTACCTCTTAATTTCCTTCCTCTATCTTGCCTCTCCCCGCAACCCCTTTCCCCACTGGTAAATACTGGTTTGTTCTCAGTATCTTTGAGTCTGTTTCTGTTTTATTATATTCATTTGTTTGTTTTATTTTTTAGATTCCACATGTAAGTGAAATATCAATACCCATGATATTTTTCACAGAACTAGAACAAATACTACTAGCACAAATACTAGAACAAATAATGCAACCACAAAAGACCTCAAATAACCAAAGCAATCTTGAGGAAAAAGAACAAAGCCAGAGGTATCAATCTCCCTGACTTCAGAATACACTGCAAAGCCACACTAATCAAAACAGCCTGGTATTGGCACAAAAACAGACAAATAGATCAATGGAATGGAATAGAGATTCCAGAAATAAACCCACACACATATGGTCAATTCGTCTATGACAGAGGAGGCAAGAATATATGATGGATAAAAGACAGTCTCTAAGTGTTTTGGGGAAAACTGGACAGCTACATGTGAAAGAGGTTACTTTTTAACTTAAGAGATCCACCCCTCAAGTTTTCCTACTTTGGTGATTACTGAGTACCAGCTTTTTAATCATAAGTTTTGATGGAATGGTTAAAGGCCCTAGTTATTGTTTAAATAAACTGTAATGCTTTTTTCTCTTGTGTGTATATCTGTAAAAATAGGGTTTCTTTCATCTGACCCCTTTCCCTTGCTTGCAGAGCTTAGATAATTAACCTTTTATTGATAATTTTATATCTATCTTAAGCTGGCTTCCTCTTCTTCTTTCCCTTTTTCCCTTCCCTTTGGAATTTTGGAAGTTAATTTGTTCATGAACATTGTTCTGGAATGATGTGTAAATTCTAGTATATCTAGTGTAGATATAAAGTTTAAAGTTTCCAAAATAAAAAAAAGGGACAGAGGAAATATTAGATTGTTTGTGCTTCTTTTGTATGTTTTTCCTCGCCAAGAGTGAAACTCAGCAGAAAAGTTAGCTGTGATTTTAAGTAATAGATGTGGCTCTCAGCTAGAAAGAAAAACTCAACACTGAGAATTTTTGGCCAAATTTTGCAGTCTTTAAATTCTCCTTTTTTTTTTTTCCAGAATTTTTTTTAAAAAAATCTTTATTTCAAATACAACAAAACAGCATAATAGTTAAGAGCACAAACTATGGTTCCAGAATCCCTGAGTTCAGACTCTGGCTCTGCCACCCCTGGGCTATATGACCTTGGTGTAAACCTGCATGCCTCGGTAAAGTTCTTGATGATATTACAGAGACTTATTTATATATGAAAAATCAGGAAGATGTTCTTCTTAAATAGACAATTCTTTGGACAAATTAGAGTAATTTAACTGTAGCTTTTAAATCAACATAATGTCTTACTAATTTTATCAACATGTAAAAATGTTTAGCAAAATATTTTAGTTAGTATGAGTTTAATTTTTCATGATTTAAATGTTTAAGATTTCCTACATCATTTCCGTGGATCCAGTAAATTATCTTTGTTTCCACAGTTTTTTTAGGATTAAAAAAATAATAATTGTGTTTAAATGAAAATGTAATGAGAGATGTCTTTTCAAAGAGTTTAATCTTTTAAATTCTTGTTACGTGGCCTAAAATGTCAACAGCGCCAAAGTGAAGAAACCTTGTTTTAAACCAAAATTATGAATCCAGTCAGAATTTTCCAAGATTTCACCTTGATAATGTAGATTTGGATTCTTATATAAAAATGCTTCTGAAGTAAGCTTCTTTAGAAATGGGAAAATATTAAAATTTAGTTTATTTAATTCCTAGAAATTCTGGGAATATTACATTTATATAATAACTTATTAACTTGTATAAAACAGAACAGAGCTTTTTTCTTTTGTAAGACTTTACAATCTAATTTATTAATACCCTCTGGAGGTAGGAAAATATTTGAAATCACCCTAAAGGAGCTAAAGACTTAATCACAAAAACCACAGAGAGAGTTTGCAGTTTTAGTTCTACAGCCTCAGCCTCAGGTAAAAGTAAACACAGAGCACAAAAACTCCACAGTTCTTTTCCCTTTCCAATGGACACAAAAATATTTTCTTAGTTGATGTGAGTTGACAAATAGTCAAAAAGGAAAACAAGCTAGACTCGCTGTTGTCTCTTACCTGACAGAGAACAGATCTCCATCACCCTTACAGAGATTACTAAATGTCAAGACCGTACCAAGAGATTATCAGAAATTGTAGCAATCAATCGGGAAACATTTATTAGCCATATACAAATCAAATTCATGTACACATCAGATGCTCAACTGACTATGCAATCAAGACGACCTACTAGACCATTTGTCCCTGTACTTGGCTGTAAAAAGCAACTGAACCCAAACACCCAGTGAGTAAAAAACATAGACCAACTAACAAGCTTGACCAAGAACCAAGAAAGAAAACAAAAATCAGGAGGGAAAAAGAAAGAAAGGAAAAAACGAGAAATAGTGAGTCAGCAAAGGTAAGTTTCCATGGTTGATTGGAAATCACTGCAGGGGTCAAGGAAAAACATGGCTCAGCTTAGCAGCACGTTAAGTTCACTTCTTGGACAATGCTGTTCTACTGAATCCAGCAGGTAAGGCCACTCGGGTATCTCAGTTGATGACCTATCAACATGCTGAAGTACATTTTTCAAATAATTGAAACACAGCTCTCATACAAATATAGAATGAACACGGGTTCATATTCTGCCCAATTTTTAAAATAATGAAGAACCTATCAAGAACTGTGAGGGGTCTGAGATTTTACCCTAGTTGCGGTCTAAAAGGTTGCCTGCCATGGATTCATGGATGCTAGCAAAGACACAAGATGCCTGGGTAAGAGGCAGAAAGAAATTTATTACAGCACAGAAAGCTGCATGAACACAAGCATATTTGGTACCAGTTTTTCAAACCACAATTTCCACACAGTGCTATGAAGAAGGCCAGGTGACACCTGCACATGCAATGGGTTGCATTCTAAGAGAGAAACTCTGAGCTTAGGTAGTACACACTAAGCATGCCTGACCCCTGTCCCACTCAGGAGGGAGACCTATCTCTATCTTCCAAGGCTCTAAGCAAACCTGCACTTTTCTCTGGAAGCAAATACTGTATCTTCCAAGGCTGTTGCTATACAAACATTCTTGAAGAGATAATTCAGAACAAAGGCAGTTAGTACCTCTGCTCACAAGACACACAGAAATGTGAGAGACCCTTGGAGAATTATCTCCTAAAGTTAGCAAGTAAGATGGTAAAGCTAATTCAACAATATTTTGAGGAACTATTTAAAGGCAGTTGAATAAAGTAATATTAGAATAAGATTGCAAGGTATGATACAAAACTTGTTACTTCACAGGAAAAAACCAAAAAGACCCCGACTTAATTCTGGGAGTTAACTTTTCCTTCACACAGAAATCTACAAGATAGCATGAATTTTACATTGTCTGGGCTCTAATCAAGTAGTAAAGAGAATGGTAAAATATAGGTAGACGTGCCAGTTTAATTTTCTTAAAGAAGAATAATCCTCAGCTGTTTTCATTAAATAATGATCCAGCATGACATTGAAAATGTATATTGTACTCTCTTGGCTTCTAAGTTTTGGATGATTTTTCATGAACTGTGAGCATGATATATTTGTTCATAATTTGATGTCTTTGCATGCATACTTACCCTACCTTCACTGTTTGTATCCTTCAAAATCTTACCTAAATTCTTTGCTAACACTAAGTTTGCTAAGACTAATAATATCCATAGTTTTCTTGGTAATATTCAGGGTAAAAAAAAAAAGATATTATCTAGAACACTGAGATAACCAATTTTCTTTGATCAATTTGCTCATGTCCTAGAAGAAAACAATGTGTCTCCTATCCAGGGATTTATCAATTGCATTAATATTTTCAAAGAACAAACTTTTTGTTAATTTTTTCCATTATTGGCCATTTTCAGTTTCATTGATTTTGCTCTGATTTTATTGTTTCTTTCTTTTGACTTACTTTGGATTTAACTTTCATCTTTAGGTTCCTAAGGTAGAAATGCAGATCAGAGTTGTTAAATATTTCTTCATGTCTAATATAAGCATTTAGAACTATAAATTCCTCTCTAAACATTGCTCTAGTTGCATTCTGCATATTTTGATATGAAGTCTTTTCATTATTATTCAACTCAAAATATTTTAGATTTTCATTGTGATTTCTTCTTTGACCCTTGTTATTTTGACCCCTGTTAAATTATTTTATTTACTTATAAATTTATTTATTTTAAATTTATTTTTGGCTGTGTTGGGTCTTTGCTGCTACGTGCGGGCTTTCTCTAGTTGCAGTGAGCAGGGGCTACTCTTCGTTGTGGCGTGCGTGCTTCTCATTGCAGTGGCTTCTCTTGTTGCTGAGCATGGGATCTAGGCACGTGGGCTTCAGGAGTTGTGGCATGTGGGCTCAGTAGTTGTGGCTCACGGGCTCTAGAGCACAGGCTTGGTAGTCGTGGTGCACCAGCTTAGTTGCTCTGCGGCGTGTGGGATCTTCCCAGACCAGGGCTAGAACCCGTGTCCCCTGCCTTGGCAGGCGGATGCTTAACCACTGGTCCACCAGGGAAGTCCCGACCCCTGGTTTATTTAGCAGTATATTAATTTCCAAATAATTGGAGAATGTCTAGATATTTTTTGTTACTATATTCTGTCTTTAATCAACCCTTGTTCAGGTGTTATTTTTGTACCAAAAACTGCACTCAATTCAAGTATACAATTTGATGAGTTTTAACAGATATATAACTCTTAAGATATCGTTGCCAGTCCAGATACTGAATATTTCCGTCAACCCCTGAATGTCTTCATGCTCCTTTGCAATTCATTACTTTCTCTGCAATAGTAGGTTAAAATGATTTAAAAGATATACCATATAAAAAATAATCAAAAACTTGGAGTGTCTATATTAATATCATATAATGTAGATAACAAAGCAAGGAAATATTACCCAGGATAAAGAGAGATTTATGATGATCATTCAAATGAACATGTAACATTCTCCAAATAGACCATACTGTGGGTCCTATAACAAATCTCGGCAATTTTTAAAAAATTGACTCATATGAAATAAGAGAAATACAAACTTTGACAATCAGGAGAGGTAGCCTGGCATTTTTTTTTTTTTCGAGGAAAAACAAATTTGTTCAGAGTAAAGTTCTGTTTGTTCTAGAATATTATAGAACATAGTGAAGGATAAAACTTGAGTGTTTATAGCAAGGTGTAGATTTCAGGTAAGTAAATTTGCAGTACTTCAGAATATCTGAATCTGAAAGAAAATAAAATATTTTAAAATTTTGGCAAAGTTTTGCTTAATTTTGATGAGTTTGTTTGTAAAGGTATGTTAATATCCTTTACTGCCAAAGACTAAGTTAATGTAGTATCAGAATTCTATTTTCACCGTGTGAAAATATAAATCGATCTTGAAATATCTAGTCTGCTTTTTTAACAAGGGAAATAAGATTATTCTTTACCTTCTGCCTAATCTGCAAGTTTAGCAGAAATTCTGTATACCACTAGAATAAGTTCTTGTAATTTGTGCTGACTTTATTATGTTCTTGATTATCAAAAAGAAAAAAAGTTTGTCTCTTCAGAACAGCTAAGGTTCCTTACAATTTTGTTACCTTCTTCTATTTTTATTGCAAAATATAGTTTTCACTTTGATTTATTACAGCACAGAAAGCTGTAATAGTTAGCCTATTACTTATCTCTGCTCACAGATAATTGTGCTCCTGGCTAATCACATAACCAAATCTTTTTTGTTGGCCACATGGAGCTGCATGTGGAATCTTAGTTACCCAACCAGGTATGGAACCTGGGCCCTTGGCAGTCAGAGCTCGGAGTCCTAACCATTGGATAGCCAGGGAATACCCCATATCTTTTTTGATAATTCTTTATTTTGCTTCCTCAAGATTAGGTACTAATTCAAAAAAATAAAATTTTTAGGATGTCTTTTTCATTTTTTTTATTGTAGGAAAATATATGTAAGATAAAGTTTACCATCTTAACCATTTTTAACTGTACAGTTCTATAGCATCAAGTACAAAAAGTTACTTCACGTTATTGTGCACCCATCACCACCATCCATTGCCAGAACATTTTCATCTTCCCCAACTGAAACACCATACCCATTAAACAATATCTCCCCATTCCTCCTTCCCTCCAGCCCCTGGCAGCCATCATTCTACTTTCTGTCTCTATGAATTTTTTTTTTTTTTTTTTTTTTTTTTGCGATACGCGGGCCTCTCACTGTTGTGGCCTCTCCCGTTGTGGAGCACAGGCTCCAGACGTGCAGGCTCAGCGGCCACGGCTCAAGGGCCCAGCTGCTCTGCGGCATGTGGGATCTTCCCGGACCGGGGCACGAACCCGTGTCCCCTGCATCAGTAGGCGGACTCTCAACCACTGCGCCGCCAGGGAAGCCCTGTCTCTATGAATTTGACTGCCCTAAGTAGTTAATGGAATCATATAGTAGTTGTCCTACTGTGACTGGTTTATCTCACTTAGAATATCTTCAAGTTCCACTGTGTTGTGTCATGTGTCAGAATTTTCTTCCTTTTTAAGGTTCAATAATATTCCAATGTATGTATATAATACATTTTATTTATTCACTCATCCTTCATTGGACAGTTGGATTGCTTTCACCTTTTGGCTATTGTGAATAATACTGCTATGAACATGGGTGTACAAATATCTCTCCGAGATCCTGCTTTTAAGTCTGTGGGGTATATACCCAGCAATGGAATTGCTGGATTAAATGGTAATTTTATGTTAATTTTTTTCTAGGAACTGTTATACCAATTTCCATAGTGGCCATACCATTTTATATTCACACCAGCAATGCCAAGGGTTCTAGTTTCTCCACATGCTTGTCAACACTTATTTTCTGGTTTTTGATAATAGCTATCCCAATGGTTATGAAATGATACGTCATTGTGGTTTTGATTTGCGTTTCTCTAATGATTAGTGATTTGAATATTTTTTTCATGTGCTTACTGGCCATTGGTATATCTTCTTTGGAGAACTGTCTATTCAATTCCTTTGTCCATGTTTAAATCTAGTTGTTTATTTCTTTTGTTGTTAAGTAGTAGGAGTTCTTTATATATTCTAGATGTTACCCCCTAATTACATACATGATTCACAAATATTTTCTCCCATGCCATGGGTTTCCCTTTCACTCTCTTGATAGTGTTATTGGAATACACAAATGTTTTAAATTTTGATGTAGTCCAATTTATCCATTTTTTTCTTCTTTTGCCTGTGCTTTTGGTGTTATATCCAAGAAATCATTGCCAAATCCAAACTCATGAAGCTTTTCCCATATGTTTTCTCCCAAATTTTCTTTTTTTTTGTGGCTGCGTAGGGTCTTCGTTGCTGCACGTGGGCTTTCTCTAGTTGCGGCGAGTGGGGGCTACTGTTCATTGCGGTGTCTGGGCTTCTCATTGTGGTGGCTTCTTTTGTTGTGGAGCACAGGCTTCAGTAGTTGTGGTGTGTGGGCTTCTGTAGTTGTGGCACACGGGCTTAGTTGCTCCGCAGCATGTGGGATCCTCCTGGACCAGGGATTGAACCTGTGTCCCCACCTGCACTGGCAGGTGGATTCTCAACCACTGCTCCACCAGGGAAGTCGAGTATTCGCTCTTATGTTTAGGTCTTTGATTCACTTTAAGTTAATCTTTTGTATATGGTGTAAGGTAAGAGTTCAGCTTCATTCTTTTGCATGTGAATATACAGTTTTCCTGGTACCATTTGCTGAAAAAATATGGAACACTTTACAAATTTCCATGTCATACTTGTGCAGGGGCCATGCTAATCTTCTCTATATCATTCCAATTTTAGTTTATGAGTTGCCAAAATCAGCATTAGATGTCTTTCAAAATTAAAATTATATTTGGGATTTCTCAAAGAGCCCGTGGAAAATCACAGTGATTTACACATTTATCTTATAAAAAGAGAGATGCCAGAAATATTTTAGGTTACTTTGATATACTTTATACTCCTGAACTAGCTCATTACTATATAAGGAATTCATGAGAATTATCAAATGAAAAGATAATTTTGTAAAATATTATGAGATTGTACATTGTGCACAATAAATTGACAGGGTCAAGAGATTTGTTGATGCCTTCGTTGTCCATGAAGTAATCTAATCCAAGGAAATATATTAATAAAATTCTTATCTCTTATACCATAATGGAAAATTTACTCTTTTCAATTTTGATACTGTTAGTCACTGTCATAAGTCAATCTCATCAATTTAGTTATACTATGAAGCAGGCAGTTCTGCTTCCTCAGTGGTTATAATACAAAACGATTCTTAACCAAATCCAGGAGCTATAGCACTCAAATAGTTCAAGAGAAGGACTTCAAAAACTTATGTTAAAATGAGAAAACTTAATGTGTAAGCCATGTGTTGTAAAATTACTATAAACTACTCTACCCCCAAGGCAATTATTTTATTTTGGAAAGATCTTCAGAAATACCCTGAAAACACTGCTTTGGCTTTGTCAATTAAAAAAAAAATTAACAAATCAATTTTGTTTTTGAAGACTATGTTAAAGCTGCTGTCATTTTTTGCTCTTTTTGATGTATAACATTTAGTTATACATTAATATATTTTAAAACATATATTCAGTCCCAAACAAAGCCTATTTCATTTTAAATATAATTTTTTGGCATAGTAGGCTTTGTCTTAAGTAATTAATTCAAGGAAATTAAGCACCTTTATGTTTCACTCTTTACAATAGGAAAGAGTCTAAATTTATGCTTATATATTTAAAAAATGACCAAATATTAAAACTTTAAATATTAAAATTATTACTTTAAATGAATATTGTATTGTGTTCTTTGTTGATGTGAAAAATAAAAAATATATATATAAATTATTAAATTTACTTTTTTATTGTATACCATACAAAAATGGATAAAATGTGTTTTTTTTTAAAACTTGGGTTCATAAGTGAAACATTAGAAAATGTTAGGCTATCTACTTTATAGAAAATTTTCTTAATAAAAACTAATAATACATCTATGTTAGTGAAAAGAGTAACCCACAATTTTATAAAAAAATAATTCTCAATGAAAAGGGAAATTTTTCTAATCGATAATATACATAAATCCTAATTGTGTCTAGGCATTCATAAGATTTATATCAGCGGTAAAGTACCATTTAAAAAATGTTGTAGCTGCTTGTATAGTGAAGCCACTCAAGATGGCTGTTGTTTATTTTTTGGCCATGCCAAGGGGCTTGCAGGATCTCAGTTCCTAGACCAGGGATTGAACCCAGGGCCACACAGTGTAACCATTACACTGGACCTCCAGGGAACTCCCAAGATAGCTGTTCTCTGGCTCTCTGTATCATCCCCTGCTCCACCAAATGCCTGCTTCACCTACACCCTACTCACATGACTGACCTTCCTACGAACTTGCCCCAGGCCCCAGCTACTGATTTCTAGCTTTAATTAGAACTCTCCAGTATGCTTCTCAGAGGGAAGGTGAGGGGTGTACCCCTCTGCTTGTTTCCCTCGTAACCTATGAGCCCACCTGATGTCAATTCCCCCTGTGATGGGTAACCTCCCCCTGCCTCTGGGAGCCAAGACTGCCACCACGTTCTCCTGCCTCACACAGTGGGGTGTTGCTCCAGGACCTTGCTTCAGACATGTGAGATCCCCTTGTCCGGTAAATCATTGATGTCTCTGTCACTCTGTTTCTGTCCCTGCCTCTGGGCTTATTCTTTGGTCCTGAGGCTGGGCAAGGCGTTGTAGGCCTGTGCGGTGCAGCCCAACAATTGGCAGAGCAGCCAGGTGACCCAGGAAACTCCCTGTGAACACTGAGATGTCCGGAAATAAGGCTGGGGGATGGGAGGTTTCAGGGGCCGTCCACTAGCATGTGGTGCCCGAAAGTTGCAGGTGTGATCCCGGGGTAGCCACCCACTAGTATGTGGGGCCCTCTGATGACTGTCCTTGATGAATGGGGGCCTCCGAGAGAGTACTGAGAACTCACAGACACCCCCAAGGCTGTTGCAGAGATGTTAGCTGCCATTCTGGTGGGGAAAAAAGAAGTTAGAGACAATAAGGCGGTGGCCTCAGCTGTGGGCTGGCAGTTGCTTTTTGTATTAAGAAAGGCCACAGAGGCTGAGCTACCAAGGGAGGTGAAGGTTAACTTGAAAGCTGATTCCTGTTCCTCTGAAAGTGAGGCACGTGAATGTGAGTGAATGATATTGATATGTATTATTGTTTATTACTGTTACTTCTTTCAACTGAATTGGCTTATTTAGAAACTGGAAAAACAATCCCTGAAACTGGCCAAGATGGGGATCTTTTGACATTCTAAAACTGGTTTTTGCATACGCCATTAGAGGAAGTTAGCTTTCTAGAAGGAATTGGTATTTCTGTTCTTGTGCTTTTGAGGTGTAAATGATCTGCTTGGGCTCTCAGGAACTTTAACCATATGTGATCTTTAAGAGTGAAGGAAGAAAAAGGAGGCCTTTTAAAACTGTTTAGAACCAATTATGTTTTGGGAATGTCTATGTAAAACAGTCTCTCCAGATTTTGGTAACTTGCAACTAAACTAAGTTAAATGAAGAGAATTCATTGATTATCTGGATAGTCATTTCAAATAGGGTAAAATACTGGAACAGTAATTTCTGGGCGGGTCTAGGTTTACCTACTTTTGCCTTCTTAGGAGAGGAAGACTAAAGCCTAAATTTTCCCGCTGGTATGACAAACAGTTCACAGTTACTTGCTTGTTGCTTTTTGCCAGAGATTAAGGGTTTTGTTGTTGTTGCTGTTGTTTTTCCAGCTTTACTGAGATATAATTGATATATAATATTGTATACATTTAAGGTGAATGTGTTTATTTGATACATTTATATATTGAAAATGATTACCACCATAGCTAACACCTCCGTCATGTCACATAATTACCAATTTCCTTTTGTGGTGTGTACATTTAAGATCTACTCTCTTAGCAACTTTAGGTATATAATACGGTATTATTAACTATAATCACTGTGCTGTACACTGGATCCCAGAACTTATTAGTTTTAGAACAGAAAGTTTGTAACTTTTAGTGGCTATATATTTTTTTAAATTTATTTTATTGAAGTATAGTTAATTTACAATGTTGTGCTAATTTCTGCTGCAGAGCAAAGTGATTCAATTATACATATATACATTCTTTTTTATATTCTTTTCCATTATAGTTTTTTACAGGATATTGAATATAGTTCACTATGCTATACAGTAGAACCTTGTTGTTTATCCATTCTAGCTTTAACAGTTTGCATCTGCTAATCCCAAACTCCCAATCCTTCCCTCCCCGGATCCCCTCCCCTTTGGCAACCACAAGTCTGTTCTCTATATCCGTGAGTCTGTTTCTGTTTCATGGACAGATTCATCTGTGTCATATTTTAGATTCCACATAGAAATGATATCATACAGTATTTGTCTTTCTCTTTCTGATTTACTTCACTTAGTATGACAATCTCTAGGTCCAACTGTGTTGCTGCAAATGGAATTATTTCATTCTTTTTTATGGCTGAGTAGTATTCCATTGTGTATGTGTGTGTGTGTGTATATATATATATATATATATACACATATATATATATATATATACATACACCACATCTTTATCCATTCATATGTCAATGGACATTTAGGTTGTTTCTGTGTCCAGGCTATTGTAAATAGTGCTGATATGAACATAAGGGTGCATGTGTAATTTCAACTTATAATTTTGTCCGGATATGTGCCCAGGAGTGGGATTGCTGGTTCATATGGCAACTCCTTTTAGTTTTGTGAGGAACCTTCGTACTGTTCTCCTTAGTGGCTGCACCAATTTACATTCCTACCAACAGTGTAGTGGGGTTCCTTTTTCTCCACACCCTCTCCATTGTTTGTTATTTGTAGACTTCTCAATGATGGCCATTCTGACCAGTGTGAGGTGTTACCTCATTGTAGTTTTGATTTGCATTTCTCTAATAATTAGAGATGTTGAGCTTATTTTCATGTGCCTTTTGGCCATCTGTATATCTTCTTTGGAGAAGAATTTAGGTATTCTGCCCATTTTTCGATTGGGTTGTTTGTTTTTTTGTTATTGAGTTATATCAGCTGTTTGTATATTTTGGAAATTAATCCCTTGTCAGTCAAATCATTTGCAAATATTTTCTCCCAGTACATAGGTTGTCTTTTCATTTTGTTTATGGTTTCCTTTGCTGTGCAAAAGCTTGTAAGTTTGGTTAGGTTCCATTTTTTAATTTTTGCTTTTATTTCTGTTGCCTTGGGAGACTGACCTGACCTAAGAAGACATTGGTACAATTTATGTCAGAGGATGTTTTGCCTGTGTTCGCTTCTAGGAGTTTTATGGTGTCATGTCTAGTTTATAAGTCTTTAAGCTATTTTCAGTTTATTTTTGTATATGATATGAGGATGTGTTCTAACTTCATTGATTTACATGTGGCTGTTCAAATTTCCCAATACCACTTGCTGAAGAGACTGTCTTTTCCCCATTGTTTATTCTTGCATGCTTTGTCAAAGATTAATTGACCTTTGGTGTGTGGGTTTATTTCTGTGCTCTCTATGCTGTTCCATTGATCCATATGTCTGTTTTTGTGTCAGTACCATGCTGTTTTGATTACTGTAGCTTCGTGCTATTGTCTGAAGTCTGGGAGGGTTATGCCTCCAGCTTTGTTCTTTTTCCTCAAGATTTCTTTGGCAATTCTGGGTCTTTTATGGTTCCATATACATTTTAGGATTATTTGTTCCAGTTCTGTGAAAAATGTCATGAGTAGTTTAAAGGAATAGCATTAAATCTGTAGATTGATTTGTGTAGTATGGCCATGTTAACAATATTAATTCTTCCAATCAAAAAGCATGGGATATCTTTCCACTTCTTTAAATCATCTTCAATTTTCTTTATTAAGGTCTTATAGTTCTCAACATATGTCTTTCACCTCCTTGGTCAGGTTTATTCCTAAATATTTTATTTTTGATGTGATTTTAAAAGGTAATTTTTTTTTTACATTCCCTTTCTGGTATTTCATTGTTAGTGTAGAAAAATGCAACCAATTTCTGTGTGTTAATCTTGTATCCTTCTACCTTGCTGAATTCATTTATCAGTTGTAGTAGTTTTTGTGTGGAGTCTTTAGGGTTTTCTATATATAATATCATGCTATCTGCATATAATGACAACTTTACCCCTTCCCTTCCAATCTAGATACCTTTTCTTTCTTTTTTCTTTTTCTTTTTGTCTGATTGCTGTGGCTAGAACTTCCAATACTATGTTGAATAGAAGTGGTGAGAATGGGCATCCTTGTCTTATTCCAGATTTTAGCAGGAAGGCTTTCAGCTTTTCACTGTTGAGTATTATATTGGCTGTGGGTTTGTGAAAACCAGGGATGACCTTACCTTCCTTATAACACTGCTGCCATTAACTCCCTCTCCATTGATCCAGTAAGCGCTTGGCTTCAAAATTTGCCCACATCCTGGCGAATGACTGGTTTTAGCATATTAGGTATCTTACTCTTGATACTTTGGCTGCTGGTGTCTGTATTGCATGTGTGGTGTCTTGTTTCAGTTCCCCTTACGTGCCTGACACCAGGAATGTCATAGAAGAGCGGCAGACCAAGATTATAAGGATTGGGCAGGGTATGTAGGGGTGGAGTGTATGGTCAGGCCACTAAGATGGCTGTTTTCTTGCTCTCTGTACATCCCCTGCTTGACCAGTGCCTGCCTCACCTATATCATACCTACATACCTGCCCCGGGCCCCAGCTACTGATTTCTACCTTTATTTTATTTTATGGCCTCACTGTGTGGCATGCGGGATTCCCCAACCAGGGATCGAACCTGTGTCCCCTGTAGTGGAAGCAGAGTCTTAACCACTGGACTGCCAGGGAAGTCCCATGGTGTCTAGCTTTAGATCAGAACTCTCCACTGTGCTTATCAAATGGGAGGTAAAATGTGTGCCCCTTTGCTTGTTTCCCTGTGCTGATTTTCATAACTGATGAACCTATAACTAATAACCTACCTCTACCCCATGTCCTGCCCGCCATTGGCCATACACTGTGGGGGTGTCACTCCAGGACCTTGATGCAGACATATAAGCTCTCCCTGTCCATTAAGCCAGTGATGTCTCTGTCGGTGACTCTGGGCTCTTTCTTTGGACTTGAAGCTGGGCAAGTACAGGCCTTGTTGGCCTGCAGGGTGCAGGCCAAAACTGCTGAATTTTTAAGTTTTACTGAACTTTAGAATTCTTTGTTTTAGAACAGTATTTTGACATCTTATCCATTTTATAAGGCATCTAGATTAAAGAGGGCTTCTTAGCAATGTTTACATAGTAAGAGTTTGGTAGCTGAGACTAGAAATATATATAACCTTTGTAGTTTCAACTTAAGGATAAATCCCCTTTCCTTTTTCTGCAGCCTCTGGTCCTCATAAGTTCAAATATTTTGCTCATGGCAAATTCACTATGCCTGGGACTTTCAAGACTGTCAAAGCCTCCTATTCTTCATGACACATAGGCAAGTACTGGGATGGCTTCTGAGCCTTTCAAAGAGTATTATTTTTATCGTTTTGTGTGTGTAAAGAAACTACAGGAAACAGGGTTGTTTGAGGATACTTTCAGTATCATCTAAGGTAATTGTTGAGCATCCCTCCGGCTTCAGAACTTATTTGTGGAAACCTCTTTATCTACCTGCCCCTACATGTGACTTCTAGATTCCCGACCATGTTTTGAGGTGCCATCCTGAGGGTCAAGGGTTTACACAGAATATTTTTTCAGCCTTAAATTAGTATATTCAGATTACGTGTGTGAATTCTGGGCTACAGTTTTTGCTGTTTATGTTGTCACAAGAGTATGAAAGAATGGACACTGAAGCTGGCACCAATCAGAAGAAATACTTGGGGAAAAACAACAACAACAACAATTTGGGGCAAAGGATATTTTTGAGGAGTATTTTTTAGAGGAAGAAGAGCTTAAAGCATTTAATATTCTGAATAGAAAAGGAAATTTTACAGGTTGATTATTCCCCCTTCTCCATCCCCTGTGACCAACAGTCAAATCCTTTGCTATTATCAAGCCTAAAAAAATAGGAAACAGCTGAATGGATTACTGTCAATTGGAATATCCAATAGTACAAGCTCTAGGTGATAAACAAAATATATTGCAATTAAAGCCTTCAGTAACCTCAGCTATGTTAAAAAATACTTAAGAAAAAACACTGGAAGAACGTAAATCAATTACTTACTTAAAATTGAGTCAGGAGAACGAGTTGATGGGTTTTTTCACCTTCATAACATTTTACTCTGCTCTCCAAATTTTGTGTAATAAATCGGTTCAGGGCTTAACTGAAGCCTACAGAACCCTCCAGGATGCCCTTTTGAAGCTTTAGGCTGAAGAGAAGGGAAAGATGTAGACACATAAGGTAATATAAATCAAGTTTTAATTTAATCTTTTTCACTAAACACCATACTGCTATGTCAAAATAACAAACATTTTCCTATGCCATTAATACAGAAAATATTGTTCCTATATTGGAAATACACTTGTAGAAGAGTTATGGAGCACCTGGCAAAAAAAAGTAGCCAACTTTATGATAGAAAGTTCTGTATTCCCCTGGTAAATGCATGTTTGTTATTCCAGCTTTGGCAATAGCAAATAAGCACTTCCGTTAAAGTTACCAAGTTACATACTCCCCGGCTTCCATGGTAACCATTTTTTGGGGGGGGGATTAATATATGTAGAAATCACAAAATGAAGAGTAGAGTCTTTTCCAGAAGTAAGTTCCACAGCACAAGGCTGAGAGGTGATTGGTCTGTGTTGATGGACCTTAAAATGAATTGACACTTCTGGTCCCTTTGTAATGATCATAATGTATTGTTCTTCAACCGATGTATTGTTCTTCAACCGAACTAAAGGAAGATGTGGAAATGAGAAGAAACAATCAATATCAGATTTAATTTCAAAAACAGGAAAAATACTGCTTAAAACTGAGCATGCTAATTGACTAGAGCTGAAGAGCTGTGAAAGTAATTCCCTCACAATGTTTCTTTTGTCTGCCCCTAGAAAGGAATGCATAGGTTACACACATAGAATCCCTTTACTATGGTAACAGCAACTTTCCCCAGGGCAACAGGAAATAGGAAGGGAAAGTTTTTCTGCAGGTCTGCGGTGGAGTTAAATAGGTGAACTTTTTGGTAAACAATTAGTCTTCGCCAGGCTTTGACTCTCCCTTCCCCAAGGACCCCTTCTCCTTCCTTTTCCTCCCTTCTTCTATCGAATAAGGTCATTCTGTTGTAGATCATTATGTTAGATATTTACTCATGATAAGGAATATGCTCATAACCACAAGGAATTATGCTCTAAGGGTGGCATTTAAAGCATAAAGAGAGGTTAGAGAGAAGAGAATCCTTTAGTGAGCTTTACACTCCTGTAGCTGCCTTCTTATAAGGCCATAAAGTTAGTCCTATTCAGAAAGATTTATATTTTTTTTTCTATTTTTAATTGTGGTAAATAACATAAAAATTACCATATTAACTCTTTTTTAGTTGCACAACAATGTGTATACTTACATTGTTGTTCAACATATCTTCACAACTTTTTCATGCTGCAAAACTAGAACTCTATACCCATTAAATAACAATTCCCTATTTCTCCCTCCACCCCAGCCCCTGGCAACAACTATTCTACTGTTCAATAAAAATTGGGCTACTTTAGTTAACTCATATAAGTGTTATAATACAGTGTCTGACTTTTTGTGACAGGCTTATTTCACTTAGCATAATGTTCTCAAGATTTATCTATGTTGTAGCATGTGACATGATTTCCTTCCTTTTTAAGGCTGAATCATATTCCAAAGTATGTATATACCACATACTTTGGGACTGATTCCAACTCTTGGTTACTGTCAATAATGCTACTATAAACATGGGTGTGCAAATATTTCTTCAAGATTCTGCTTTCAGTTCTTTTGGATATATACCCAGAAGTGGGTTTGCTAATTGTATTTTTAATACTTTGAGGATTAAAGTACTGTTTTCCATAGCATATACACCATTTTGCATTTCACCAACAGGGTACCAGATTTCCAATTTCTGCACATCCTTGCCAACGTTTGTTATTTTCTGTTTTTGGCTTTTTTTTTTTTTTTTTTTTTTTTTTTTTTTTTTTTTTTTTTTTTTTTTTTTTTTTTTTTTTTTTTGTGATACGCGGGCCTCTTACTGTTGTGGCCTCTCCCGTTGCAGAGCACAGGCTCCGGACACGCAGGCCCAGCGGCCATGGCTCATGGGCCCAGCCGCTCCGTGGCATGTGGGTGGGATCTTCCCGGACCGGGGCACGAACCCGTGTCCCCTGCATCGGCAGGCGGACTCTCAACCACTGCGCCACCAGGGAAGCCCCTTGAAGGCATTTTTTGATACTACTATTTTTTTGCATTAGACCATTAAATTTATAAATGTTACCTATAGCTTCTCTAAATTAATATATCATATAGCTGCAAATATTACAGTACTTGGCATTGTATTGCCAACAGTGATACAAAAGAACTAAAAAGGTTGGGGATTTCCCAGGACTCACGGGAAATTAGTGATAAATTTGGAGCTCTCAGAGGAAATTAGTGATAAATTAGGAGTTGAATTGGTAGCTATGGATCCCCCAGCTATTTACTTAATTCCTGGAAGCACACCTAAACTCCTAGCTTCCATGTTCTGTTACTATTTCTATGTGCAAAAATATGTATTTTTTATTACCTAATATATTTATTTATTTATTTTTGGCTGCACTGGGTCCTCGTTGCTGTGCGCAGGCTTTCTCTAGTTGTGGCGAGTGGGGGCTACTCTCCATTGTGGTGCTCAGGCCTCTCATTGCAGTGGCCTCTGCTGTGGCGGAACATGGGCTCTAGGAGCAAGGCTTCAGCAGTTGCAGCACTTTGGGCTCAATAGTTGTGGTATGTGGCCTCCGGAGCACAGGCTCAGCAGTTGTGGTGCACTCAGTTAGTGGCTCCATGGCATGTGGGATCTTCCTGGACCAGGGTTCGAACCCGAGTCCCCTGCATTAGCAGGCAGATCCTTAACCACTGTGCCACCAGGGAAGCCCCTATTACCTAATATAGATGCCACCAAATTTTTATGAAGAACCATGTTGTATATTTCCATGTTAACATAAAAAGGACTCTTTACAAGCTACTTAAGTGATAACAAGGAGGAAATTATTTCTGATTAATGATAATCATCATATAATACAAGTCAGTAAACAATTAAGGGATACACAAAACAATTAGATGTAAACTAATTATATCAAAAACAGTAATCATGAGGGGAGGAGACTACAAATGCAGGATTTTAAAAATGCATTTGAAATTAAGAGATCAGCAACTTAAAGCCATCATATATATATATATATATATATATACATACACACACACACACATATATATATATACATACTGCTGTAAAAAAACCCTCGTGGTAACCACAAACCAAAAATCTATAATAGGTTTACACACAAAAAAGAAAAAGGAATCCAAACATAACACTAAAGATAGTCATCAAATCACAAGAGAACAAAAGAAGAAAGGAAAAAAAAGAACCTACAAAAAACAAACCCAAAATAATTTACAAAATGGCAATAAGAATATACATATTGATAAATAAATGGACTAAATGCTTCAACCAAAAGACACAGAATGGCTGAATGGACACAAAAATAAGACCAGTATATATACTGCCTATAGGAGACTCATTTTGGATCTAAAGACCCACACAGACTGAAAGTGAGGGGATGGCAAAAGGTATTCAATGCAAAGGGAAATCAAAAGAAAGCTGTTGTAGCAAAACTTGATAAAGCTTAAGGAAAATGTAAAAGCACATAAATCTGAGGCAAGGAAAGGAAGTCTGCTGAAATAACATAAGATATTAAAAAGTAGTTTAATGTTTCACAAAATATGTAATTTTTAATTTTAAAGATGTTATCTTGATGGTTTGTGTACAAAACTTGATTAAAATTATATAATGAAGTCCAGAAAAGCACCAAAATTCATTTATTCGTATCTTATTAATGTACATAATTTTACAATATTTTGTGTTATCTTTTTCACTGTATAGAAATTATTTCCATCTTTATTCAACTAAAGTCTTGTTAAAAGATAAACTGAGGCATATTAAATTTTTCTTAAGTTTATTTTAGCAAAGATCAATTCAAACTGGGCAGTGTGAAACAGGAAGTGGTTAGAAGTGCTCAGCTGACAGGAGCCAAGAAAGGAAATTATTTGACTGACTGTATCTTAAAGCCTAGTTGGCTGTTCGTGATTGGTTGTCCTTAGGATTCAATTTTGTAAGTACAAAGCATTTACAGGCTTAGGTTTTGGTTTGCTTATACAGACTATCAATGCATTAGAGCCACCTCAGTCTGATGGTCTCCTTGTTTAATTAACAGTCTATAAATTAATGGCTGAAAACTTTAACTGATAGTGTACAGCAGATCTAAGTAGGCACCTTCTTCTATGTTAGCAGTTCTGTAATTGTAGTCCCTGGATCAGGAGCATCTGTGTCACATGGGAACTTAATAGAAATGAAAATTCTCAGGCCCCCATGCCAGATCTAGAGAGTCAGAAACTCTGGGTGGGGCACAACAATCTGTAATTTAATAAGTCATTTGGATGATTTTGATGCACCCTGAAGTTTGGGAACCAGTTCCCTAGATAATCCTTGTGTAACTGTCAGCACAGTATGACATGGCACATGGTACCCAACTTTTCACTTCACTTTCAACTTTTGCCTATTTTTTCATAACAAATAAAAATGTTAACACCTTATACTCTTAATTTTTTCCAGATTTTGAAAATGCCTCCCAAGGTCACTTCCACATTTAGAGCCAACTTCTGTCTCTTACTCCTCTGGCACTTTTGTAGGAAGAGTCCCAAATATTAATAAATAAAGAGAAATGCTAATGTTATAATACTGAAATAATCTATGGGCATATAATTTCATGTAATCTGTAGAGAAATTTGAGAGATGTGGGTTAGCCAAATTATAATGGAGCCTACAAGGCTCTATATTTGCCAGGTTAGACCTTAGAATAGATTTCATCTTCTAATGCTAGTAAGCATTATTTCTTCTGCATAATAAATGTTATTGTTAAATGAATAGTTAACATTGACTCTTTTGTTACACATTCCTAACAAAATTATAGTTCTTTTAAGGTGTGCTGACAGAATTAATTTCTAATCTAAGTTTTTATAACTTTGTTAATCCTTTATACAATACTGCCAAACAGTACTAAACAGTCTAAGGAGGAAAAAACTTTCAGCAGTAACACATTCTATTTCATACTGATTCTCATGAGTCATTTCAATAATATGTTGTTTTGAAGGTCAGCAGCTGGCAGGAAAAAGTAGAGAAGAAATAATGCATGTACATCAACAGTACACAAAAAAACTCTCTGCAGTCAGAATATATAAGGCTGTTTATGCTTTTAGATTTTCCATAACTTAAATTTACTGCTCAAAAATGTAATTACTTTTTTATGTAGCTATGGGCATGGTATAACAGTAATTTAGTGCAATAGTTGGGACAGTCCCAACTTGAAAGTTCTCTAGCCTACAGCTAAATCCAGTTAGAAGAGTTAAATAACGTGAAAGTTCTGACTCATGGAAAATGAAAATCCACCATGACCTCCTGGGCTGGAGTAAGATAAAAATGTAAAATCTCACCCTCAAATGGACATGAATGGACATGAAGAAAACAGTGAAGGATATGTAGCTTCAGGTTGAAATTAATTGAACCATAATGATCCTTTCCTTGTTTCCTTATTTCAGGAAGGTTAGTAGGTTGTCTCTCTACCTTATGCCTATGGGCCCTTTAGAAAAGATGCCCTTTAGTCCCTGACAAGAAGCTTTTTTAAGCTTTTAAGCTTTTCCCCATCACAGTTATGGAAGTTACTGCTTCTTTTTTGGGGGGGTGTGGGGAGAGCAAGTTCTCAATAGGAAAGAAAACTTGAAAATGACCAAGGAACTCCATGACACCTAAACTGGTGAACCAAGTCCTTCATTTATAAATATGGATATGAAAAAATAACTTGCCAGGCATTTTGAGGAAAACAAATAGCTAGAAAGAGAGACCCCATAATGAACACACAAAAATAGAGAAAAAAGTTAACCTTCTAAAAATTTACAATTCATACCTTCAAATAGGTTTGAATGATTACTGCATCCAAAACATGAAATTATTAGAATAAGAATTCTTAGGAATTAAAAACATGATACTATGATATTTTTGAGAAAGAACTCAGTTGTAAGACTAAACAGCAACAAAATATATGTAGGTGACCTAATGACTTGAAGATAAAGTAGAAAGAAATTCACTGTTTTAGGCACTAAGCAAAGAGGTGGGATATATGAGAAAATATTGTTAAGAAAATATGTGGTAGACATTTGTCATTCTACCTACTCAGCAATTTAGAACATCTTTCCAATATTTGAGGAATTTCCCACCTATGAACATCACTAAGGTAGAAGCCAGACCCTTTCTTTCCCAGCCTCCCTTGTTAGTTGAAGGTAAAATTTGATTAGTTAAAAGTAAATATTGCAAAGTTTGGAGCCATCTCTACTAAATTATTTTTTAGAAAGAAATATAATTTGCTAAAAGATGAGATAGATGGAATCACGAAATGCTCAACTGAACCACATAAAGCAGAAAAAGGGGAAGGAAAATGAACAAAAGAAAAAACCCAAGCATAATGAATAGAAACAGTTATAAACCAGGAAGATATTAATTAATTAACTGATAATCATTTTAACTATGAATAGTCTAAATATGCCAGTTAGAAGACAGAGATCGCCAAAGTGAATAAAAAAATCAAACCCAACTATATGTTGTTTACAAAAAAACCACTTTAAATATAAAGACACAGATAGATTAAAAATAAAGGGATAAAGAAAGATATACTATGCCAACATTAATAAAAAATGAAAGCAAAACTAACTATCTTAATTTCAGAAAAATTAGACTTCAGAAAAAAAATTTAAGGATAAAGGCATGCATCACATTAAGGTAAAAGTGTCAGTTCTCCAAGAATACCAAACAATCAATGTATACCTAACAACAGACCTTCAAAGTACATGAGGCAAAACAGATAAAACTGGAAGGAGAAATACTTCAGCACTCCTCTGTAGGTAATGCATAGATCAAACAGGCAGAAAATCAATAAGTATAATTGATGGAAATAGCACTATCAATCAACTTGATGTAATTGACATTCACAGAATATACAATAACAGCTGAATACACATCCTCCTCAAGCCCACATGGAACATTCATGAAAGTAGATTACAATCTGGGACATAAAATATAACTTTAAAAATGTTAAAGACTAGAAATCATACAAAGTATGCTCTAAGACCACAATGGAATTAAACTAGATCAATAAAATTCTAGATCTGAAAGAATTCCCAAATATTTGGAAGTTAAAGAGCATACATCTAAATAACACATGGGTCAACAAAGAAGCCTCAAAAATTATAAAAATTTTGGGCTTCCCCAGTGGCGCAGTGGTTGAGAGTCCGCCTGCCGATGCAGGGGACGCGGGTTCGCGCCCCGGTCCAGGAAGATCCCACATGCCGCAGAGCGGCTGGGCCCGTGAGTCATGGCTGCTGAGCCTGCGCGTCCAGAGCCTGTGCTCCGCAACGGGAGAGGCCACAGCAGTGAGAGGCCTGCGTATTGCAGAAAACAACAACAACAACAACAACAAATTATAAAAATTTTGAATTAAACAAAAATGAAAATACAACTTATCAGAATGTGTGGAATGCAGGAAAAACAGTGCTTAGTAGGAAATTTATAGCATTAAATGTCCATATTAGACATGAAGAAAATCTAAAATCAATAATCTAGGGACTTCCGTGGTGGTCCAGTGGTTAAGACTCTGCACTTTCAGTGCAGGGGGTGTGGGTTCAATCCCTGGTCAGGGAACTAAGATCCCACATGCCATGTGGCACAGCCAAAAAAAAAAAAGTCTAGTTTAGGAAACTAAATAAGAGCAATTTATAGCTAAAGGAAGCAGAAGAAAAGAAATAATAAAAATGAAAGCAGAGGTTAATAATATTGAAAAGAAGAAAACAGTAGGGAAAATTAGCAAAACCAAAAGCTGGCTTAAAAAGATAATCGGTAAAATTGATAAACCTATGGTCAGGCTAACTAAGCAAAAAGAGAAAAGACACAAATTATCAACATCAGAAATAAAAGAGGTGTCATCACTACAGATCCTATGGACATTAAAGGGGGGAGGGAAAAGTTAGATATTTGGGATTAACATATACACACTACTATATACAAAGTAGATAACCAACAAGGACCTACTGTATAGCACAGATATCTATCTATCTATATATCTATCTACCCATATCTATATCTCTATATATCTGAATCACTTTGCTGTACACCTGACACCAACACAACACTGTAAATCAACTATACTTCAATTAAAGAAAACTGCAAAAAATGTAAAAAATAAATAATATGAACAACTCTGCCCACAAATTTGATAATCTAGATTAAGCGCACCAATTCCTTGAAACATTCAATTTGCCAAATCTCACACAGGAAGAAATAGGCAATCTTTATATCTATTAAAGAAATTGAATCAATCATTAATAACTTCCAAAACAGAAAGTGCCAGGCCCCAGTGTGTTTGCTGGTGAATTCTACCAAACATTTAAAAAAGAAATTATACCAATACTCTACAACCTCTTTCAGAGGACAGAAGCAAAGGGAATAATTTCTAAGTCATTTTATGAGGCCAGCATTACCTTAATACCAAATCTAAACGAAGACATTACAAAAATGAAAATTATAGATGAATCTCTTTCATGAACATAGGAGCAAAAAGTTTTAACAAAATTTATAAAAAGAATTATACAGCACAACCAAGAGGGATTTATCCCAGGTATGCAAGGCTGCTTCAGCATTTGAAAATCAATTACTCTGATGTATCATATCAACAGGCTAAAAAAGAAAAATCACAATAAACATAGAAAAAGCATATGATAAAATACAACACAGATTCATTGCAAAGAAAACCCCAGCAAACTAGGGTAGAAGGGAACTTCTTCAACTTGATAAAGAATATCTACAACAACTTTACAGTTAACATTGTACTTAATGGTGAGAAGCTTGAAGTTTTCCCACAAAGATCAGAAACACTGCAAGGATATCCCCTCTCACCACTCTTTTTCAACATTCTTCTGGCTATCCTAGCTAATGCAATAAGACATGAAAAGGAAATAAAATGTATACAGATTGGGAAGGAAGAATTAAAACTGTCTTTGTTTGTAGATGGCATGATTGTCTATGTAGAAAATTAGAAAGAATTGACAAAAAGACTCCTGGCACTAAAACGCAATTATAGAAAAGTTTTAAGACACAAGGTTAATTTAACAGGTTATAGCTTTCCAATATACCAGCAATAAACAAGTGGAATTTTACTATGCATACTTTGAAAACTGAGCCAATTATACCAAGTGGTTATATAAGATTTGAATTTATTTGAGATAAGACTAAGCACAGAGGTACACTTTAAAGTGCCAGAGATCATGTGAGCTTTAAGGTGACACAATTATTGTAGGTGCAAGGCATGAATGACACATAATAGAGTTAGGGCTCTTAAGGGAGAACACTAGGAAGATAAGGAACATCATAAGCAAGCTGGTGTGAAAATAAAGGTTGAGTTTAGTCCTGGGATATGTGGTGGGCTGGTGGAAAGATATTTCCTTTGTGAAATTATTCATCTTGAGTTAATGAAGGTAGAAAAAAATTATTAGAACAATAGATGCATTTGAAAGATCCAGAATCTTTGAATTCTGTCTCCCATTATGGGCACCCCCAAGAAAAATATGGATGAATATGTTAGAAGAGAAATGTCAAGCTCCTCCCATCAGTGCTGTCTGTCTTCTTGGTAGAAAAGAAAGGGGGTCAACCTCAGAAGCAAGTAAAAAAAAAAGTAAAAACTCAACTGGGACAGTCAAAAAAGAATGCATAACAACTGGGGGGAAAAATAAAGAAAGAAAAGGACCACTACAAGTGCATCTCACCTGCTGCTGCAAAGGGATGTTATAATAAGTTATCTCTGATGCCATCAAAGTAAGAACAGTGATTCCAGGCCCAGAAAGGCTAGGGTTAGAATAATGAATAGCAGAGGGCAGATTAGAATGCTCCTTATTGAACCCCTGAAGATAAGCTTTGGAGGTATCAACAGCAGCTGCAGTTCAGAGCTCTGTTGAGTTTGATTCTCCAGTTGGCTGCATGTGAGGCAAGGAAGAAACTATCCCAGAACTAAATTCAAAGGTCTAAAGATTTTCAGGATAATGGGAGAAGAACCAAAAATGCCTTGGGAAATTTGCAGGAAATGAAGAAATACAGATAGAGAGTTAAGAGATTTGGAGAGTGGGGAAAGTAATGGAATTAACTTTATTTAAATAATATTTTGATACAGATATAGGGAAATATGCTGAAAAGAGGGCATGGAGCAATATCATGATAGGCAATCTTCTTGAGAAGGAGTTCAGGGTAGTGTTTGTAAAGATGATCAAATAACTAGAGAGAAAAATGGATGCACAGAGTGAGAAGCTAGAAGTTTTTAACAGAGTTAGAAAATGTAAAGAACAACCAAACAGACATGAGGACTACAATACTGAAATGAAAAATACAGTAGATGGAATTAACAGTACACTAAACGATACAGAGAAACAGATCAGCGAGCTGAAAGACAGAGTAATTGAAATCACTGATGCTGAAGAGAAAAAAGAATGAAAAGAAATGAGGATAGTTTAAGAGACCTCTGGGAAAACATCTAATATTTGCATTTGCACTAATATTTGCTTTTATTTCCTTTGATTTAGGCGACAGATCCAAAAAAATACTGCTATGATTTATGTCAAACAGTGTTCTGGCTCTGTTTTCTTATAGGAGTTTTATGTTTTCCAGTCTTAAATTTAGGTCTTTAATCCATTTTTAGTTTATTTTGGTACATGGTGTTAGAGAATGTTCTAACTTCATTCTTTTACAGGTAGCTGTTCAGTTTTCCCAGCATGACTTATTGAAGAGAAAGTCTTTTATCCATTGTGTATTCTTGCCTACTTTGTCATAGATGAATTGACCATATATGCATGGGTTTATTTCTGGGCTCTCTATTCTGTTCCATCAATATGTCTGTTTTTGTGCCTGTACCATACTGTTTTGATTGCTGTAGCTTTGTAGTATACTCTTAAGTCAGGGAGTGTGATTCATTCTTTATTTCTTCCTTTCTTTTCTCCTTCCTCCCTCCCTCCCTCCCTGCCTTCCGTCCTTCCTTTTTCTTTCTTTCTTTCTCAAGACTATTTTGGCTATTCAGGGTCTTTTGTGTTTCCATACAAATTTTTAAAAGATTTGTTCTAGTTCTGTGAAAAATGCCATTGGTATTTTGATAGGGATTGCACTGAATCTATAGATTGCCTTGTAGTATGGTAATTTTAACAATATGAATTCTTCCAATCCATGAATATGTTATACTTTTCCATCTGTTTGTGTCATCTCCAATTTCCTTCATCAGTGTCTTACAGTTTTCTGAGTATAGGTATTTTACCTCCTTAGGTAAGTTTATTCCTAGATATTTTATTCCTTTTGAGGTGATTGTAAATGAGATTGTTTCTTTAACTTCTCTTTCTGATAGTTTGTTGTTATCATATAGAAATGCAATCAATTTTTTTTTTAAGATTTATTTTTTTAAAGATTTTTTTTTAAGATTTATTTACTATTTATTTATTAATTTATTTTTTGGCTGCATCGGGTCTTAGTTGTGGCACGCGGTATCTTTTGTCATGGCATGCGGGCTTCTCTCTAGTTGTGGTGTACGGGGTCCAAAGTGCATGGGCTTTGTAGTTTGTGGCACGCAGGCTCTAGTTGAGGCATGTGAGCTCAATAGTTGTGGCGTGCGGGATTGGTTGCTCCACGGCATATGGGATCCTGGTTCCCTGACCAGTGATCGAACCCATGTCCCCTGCATTGGAAGGTGGATTCTTTACCACTGGACCACCAGGGAAATCCCTGCAATAGATTTTTGTATATTAATTTGTGTCCTGCAACTTTACCAGATTCATTGATGAACTCTAGTAGTTTTCTGGTGGTGTCTTTAGGATTTTCTATGTATAGTGTCATATCATCTGCAAACAGTGACAGTTTTACTTTTTCCTTTCCAATTTGGATTTCTTTTTCTTGCCTGATGGCTGTGGGTAGGACTTTCAATACTGTGTTGAATAAAAGCGGTTGGGAGTGGACATCCTTTTCTTCTTCCTGATCTAGAGGAAATGTTTTCAGCTTTTCACCTTTGAGTATGATGTTAGCTATGGGCTTGTCATATATGGCCTTTATTATGTTGAGGTATGTTCCCTCTATGCTCGCTTTCTGGGAGAGTTTATCATAAATGGATATTGAATTTTGTCAAAAGCTTTTAGTGCATCTATTGAGATATCATAAGATTTTATCCTTCACTTTGTTAACGTGGTGTATCACATTGATTGATTTGCAGATGTTGAAAAATGCTTGCATCCCTGAAATAAAGCCCACTTGATCATAGTGTATGATCCTTTTAATGTATTGTTGAAGCCAGTGTACTAATATTTTCTTGAGGATATCTGCATCTATGATTGTCAGGGATGTTGTCCTGTAGTTTTCTTTTCTTGTAGTGTCCTTACCTAGTTTTGGTATGCGTAAAGCTGTTCTCATAAAATGAATTCAGAAATGTTCCCACCACTTCTGTTTTTTAGAAGATTTTGAGATTTTTTGGTATTAATTCTTCTTTAAATATTTGGTAGAATTCATCTGTGAAGCCCTATGGTCCTGAACTTTTTTTTTTAATGCTAATAATGTATTTTATTTCATGCAGTATAAAAAAACTATTGTAATTTTAACATGTAATCAATAAAGATTATTAATATATTTTACTTAAAAAAATCAAGTCTTCAACATCACATGTACATTTTAGACTTAGGGCACATCTCAATTCACATTTCAAATAGGGATAGCTACATTTCAAATGCTCATTCACTGCATGTGACTAGTGGCTACCATGCTGAAGAGTGAAGATTTATACAACTCTTCCATGACTAATAAGAAATTCTGAATGTTTATAAAGACCATAGAGCAAATATGTTTCTTGGTAAAGGCTAACTCATCCTTCAAGTCTTACCTCAGAGTCATCTCTTCTGTAAGACTTTCACTGAACATCCTGGCCATAACATCCCATACATATTTTCCTAGCATGTGTTATAATGTTATATAATTATTGCATTATATAATATTCGATTTTTTTCTTATACAAAGTATTGATCTTAATGGCAAGAGCTGTCTGCATATCTATAGTTATAGTACCTTGCCTGTACTTTATCAATTTAACAAATACTTATTGAGTGCAGACTATCAAGCTCTGTTCTTTGTGCTTTAGATATATCTTTGTAGAATAAGATCACTACCCTAATAGGGCTTACAGTTTTGGAAAATCTGTGCTCAGTAAAAAATATTGCTGAAGTAAGTGAAATTCAGGTGTTAACATTTTGGTAGTAGTCTGTAAAAAATGGGTTAAACTTAAAGTGATATTTACAGGTATACATATAAAGTCTTACAATTTGATTTAAAACAAAAACTTTCTACAGAGTTTTAGGATAGGGAAAAAACTGTCTTAATGGTAGTTGACATGACTGAGTGGTTTTTTTATTGTAATTATATTTGATGTATGATATTATATAAATTTCAGGTGTACAACAGAATGATTCATGCTTTTAAAGGTTATATTCCATTTATATTTATTATAAAATATTGGCTATATTCCCTGTGTTGTACAATATATCCTTGTAGTTTATTTATTTTATACATAGTAGTTTGTATCTCTTAATCCCCTACTCCTATCTTGACCCTTCCCCCTTCCCTCTCCCCACTGGTAACCACGAGTTTGTTCTTTATATCTGTGAGTCTTTTTCTTTTTCGTTATATTCACTAGTTTGTTTTACTTTTTACATTCCACATATAAGTGACATTATACAGTATTTGTCTTTCTCTGTCTGACTTATTTCACTTAGCATTATACCCTGCAAGTCCATCTGTGTTATTACAAATGGCAAAATTTCATTCTATTTAATAGCTGAGTAGTATTCCATTGTGTGTGTGTGTGTGTGTGTATGTGTGTATATATAAATATATATATATATATATATATATATGCCATATCTCCTTTATCCATTCATCTGTTGATGGACACTTAGGCTACTTCCATATCTTGGCAATTGCAAATAATGCTCCTGTGAACGTTGGGGCGCATGTATCTTTTCAAATAAGTGTTTTTGTTTTTTTCAGATATATACCCAGGAGTGGAATTGCTGAGTCTATGGCAGCTCTATTTTGAGTTTTTTGAGAAACCTCCATACTGTTTTCCACAGTGGCTTTACCAATTTACATTTGCACAATAGTGTACAAGGGTTCCCTTTTCTCCACATCCTTGCCAATATATGTTATTTGTGGAATGTACCTCAACATAATAAAGGCCATATGTGACAAGCCCACAGCTCTCATCACACTGAAAGCTGAAAGCTGTTTCTCCAAAATTGGGAATAAGACAAGGCTGCCCACTCTCACCACTTTTATTCAACATAGTATTGGAAGTTTTAGCTTGAGCAGTTAGGCAAGGAAAAGAAATAAAAGTCCTCCAAATAGCAAAGGAAGAAGTAACTCTGTCTCTATTTGAAGGTGACATGATATTATATATAGAAAACCCTAAATACTCCACACAAAAGCTGTTATACTAATAAATGAATTCAGCAAAGCTGCAGGGTACATAATCAATAATCAAATATCGGTTGCATTTCTATACACTAATAACAAACTATCAGAAAGAGAAATTAAGAAAACAATCCCATTTACAATTGCATCAAAAAGAATGATGTACCTAGGAATATTTTAACCAAGGAGGCCAAAGACCTGTCAACTGAAAGCTAAGATACTGATGAAAGTAATAGATCATATAAATAAATGAAAAGGTATTCCATACTCATTAATTGGAAGAATTACTGTTGTTAAAATGTCCATACTGCCCAAAGCAATCTATAGATTCAATACAATCTCTATCCAAATTCCAATGGCACTTTTCACAGAAACAGAATAAACAATCCTAAAATTTGTATGGAACCACAAAAGATTATGAATAGCCAAAGCAACCTGGAGAAAGAAGAACAAAGCTAGAGGCAGCTTTCTTCCTGATTTCAAACTATATTACTAAGCTATAGCAATCAAAACGGTATGGTATTGACATGAAAACAGACACACAGATAAATGAAACAGAATAGAGAGCAAAGAAATAAACCCACATATGTATGGTCAATTAATATATGTCAAAGGAACCAAGAATATACAATGAGGAAAGGATGGTTTCTTCAATAAATGGTACTGAGAAAACAGGACCACTGTCTTACACTGTACCCAAAAATCAACTTAAATGGATTAAAGACTTGAACGTCAGACCTGAAACCATAAAACTCCTAGAAGAAAATAGGTGGTAAGCTCCTTGATCTCAGTCTTGGCAATGATTTTTTGCATTTGACACCAAAAGCAAAGGCAACAAAGGCAAAAATAAATAAGTGAGACTAAATCAAACTAAAATACTTCTGCACAGCAAAGGAAAACTGTGAAGAAAATGAATAGGCCCACCAAATGTGAGAAAATATTTGCAAATCGTATATCTGATAAGGGGTTAATATCCAAAATATATAAAGAACTCATACAACTCAACAACAGAAAAACAATCTGATATAAAAACGTGCAGAAGATCTGAATAGACATTTTTTTCACAGAGAACATACAGGTAGCCATCAGGTACAAGAAAAGATGCTTAAAATCAGTAATCATCAGGGAAATACAAATCAAAACCACAATGAGGTATCATCTCACACCTATTGAAATGGCTATCATCAAAAAGGCAAGAGGGGCTTCCCTGGTAGCACAGTGGTTAAGAGTCCGCCTGCCAATGCAGAGGACATGGGTTCGATCCCTGGTCCGGGAAGATCCCACATGCAGCTGAGCAACTAAGCCCATGTGCCACAACTACTGAGCCTGCGCTCTAGAGCCTGTGAGCCACAACTACTGAGCCTGTGTGCCACAACCACTGAAGCCTGTGCGCCTAGAGCCTGTGCTGTGCAACAAGAGAAGCCACCGCAATGAGAAGCCCACACACTGCAACAAACAGTAACCCCTGCTCGCTGCAACTAGAGAAAGCCTGCGCACAGCAATGAAGACCCAACACAGCCAAAAACAAATAAATAAATTAATTTTTTTAAAAAAGATGGCCTCTCAAAAAAAAAAAAGGGCAAGAAATAACAAGAATTGGAAAGATGTGGCTAAAAGGGAATCCTTGTGCACTGTTGGTGGGAATGTAAATTGGTGCAGCCACTGTGGAAATAGTATGGAGGTTCTTCAGAAAGTTAAAACAGAACTACCACATGATCTACTTCTGGACATTTAAGCAAGGTAAATGACAGCATTAACTCAAAAAGGTATCTGCACCCCCAGGTTTATTGCAGCATTATTTACAATAGACGAGAAAGAAACACCCTTAGTGTCCATTGATAG
>RJWK010004566.1:13067-58994 GCA_004363435.1 Platanista minor | reverse complement strand
AAAAAAAAAAATTCATTGTTTGTTTAAATCTCTGTACATACTTAATTAACATCAGTGGTGAATATTAGGTGGAGAAAGGAAATTTCAGTACCCAGCATTCTGTAGATTCCTTGCTGGTGGGATAACGAAAAAAATTAGAACTTCAAGTGAGTAGAATATCATATTCTGCAATTAAAATATTATGTATTTTCTAAGACAAAATGGAGCGGGCAGGGATACACAAGCAAGATAGAGAAGTGATCTAAACTAAATTCATAGAATTCAGCAAAAGAAAAGCTGACCCAAGCCCTCACAAGAAGAAAGCTGCCAATTTATAAACACTAATTTATTGTCTGTGATTATTTCCAATGACTATTTTCTTTAACTTTTGAATAGTATAGTGCTTATGCCTTATCAAAAATAAGATATCATGTAGTATGTATGTATGTTTCCTCCAGTGCTGTGAGAAACACATTAGAGTTCTTTGTATTTTAATATGGAATACACCTTTAGGTATCACAAGAAATATAGAATACGAACTATTACTGCATAACGAGCCTTATTTTTCCTTAAGTATTTTTTCCTTAAGCTCAGCTACTTTTAAGGTTTCCCAAATAAAGAAACGTTTTGTTTCTCTGAAGGAGAAAGAAAACATACAGAAATTAAGAATTTGAACATGTTTGTTCTCAATAAATAAAACGAAACAAAATGGATTTGCTCTATTATTGAGCCCCTATCAAAACAATTAATGGGGATGATGGAATAATATTTATCAGCTTATCTTAAAATATTTTAGGTAAGTTCTTACAGATTGAAGAAATATCACAGCAAAGATACCAAAGACTACCAGGTCTGTTAATATCAGATTTAGGTGAGAATTCAGGACCCACATTTACTGGAGCCTCTAACCCTTCCCTGCAAAACACTAGAAAAGAAATCACTTGTTGGACTGATTTCTACTCCATGCAATGAAGACAGGCTTTCTTCAGACCTCGGAGCAAGGATGAGTATAGAACTTTGGGGTGAGGGTTCCTGATCCGTGAAGGTTTGAAGGAAGAAGATAGAGCGGCCTTTTCCCTTGCTCTTCAGTTCCTCAAACATGAAGTGCTAGGCTAGTCTTCAAGAAGAAAAATGTGTCCCTGCCTTAAAGGAACTCCCATTCCAACAGGGAAATTAGATACGTGTCAAAATAATGACTTGCTACCTACAGAGGAAGTATGCTCAAATGACGGATGGCTTGTGAAACTCAAAATAATTACAGTTTCCATAACAGGCAGTTGTTTCCTCTGCTGGACTCTGTTCTCACCATGAACACGTTGAGAACCAGAGTGGCAGCCCTTGCACTTTAACTAAGAGATACTACCCCTTTCTCTTTTTTTGTTAAAACTTTTTTTTTATTAATGTAACATTGGTTTATGATATTATACACGTTTCATGTGCACATTGTATTTCTTCTTCGGTAGATCCTACCATGCGCTCACCACCAAAAATGTAGCTTCCATCTGTCACCGCACAGTTGACCCCCTTTGCCTTTTTGCCTTCTCCCATCACTACTCTGTTCTCTATGTCTACATGTTTGTTTTTTTGTGGTTTGTTCATTAATTTTGTTTGTTTGTGATATTCCACATATAAGTAAAATCACTTTATGGTATTTGTCTTTCTCTTTCTGACTTATTTCACTTGGCAGAATATCCTCAAGGTGCATGCATGTTTTTGAAAATGAATAGTCCCATTTTTCTTCTCTTTCTTTCTCCTCAATGCTGAGCAGCATCTTCAGCATCTTTTATGCTCGCTGATCTTGAGGGCATGTTTAAGGGTAGCTGTTTTATCCAGTCCACCTCTGCCTCACGCCATGGGGCTTTTCCAGGGAGGTTTTGTATCCTACTCTCTGAAACTCATTGCATACCAGAACTCTGAGGGAGTGATTTTACCTGGAAATATGCCTGTAATGGTGCCACAGGAAGATGTGGCAGTGGGCCAGGAAGTCTTCTTTCTCTTCTACTGGAGAGTGTGTTCCCTGGGATGGAGAGAAAAATCTCACATTGTTTTGTATTTGGTGTGTGTGTCACAGACTTCCCAAAACTTTACAACTTAATCTTCAGAGTAACTTGGATGCAGGTATTTCTTTAAATCTCTAGTTGATAGAAGAAGAAACTGAGACTTAAAATATACTGTTCATCTAAAGTCATATTGGATACAGGATTTGATATATCTGTATATCGGACGTCCAGGCTTTTTACCTTCATTTCAAATCCTTTTCAGCCCCTCATAAAATGCATTTATTTATTATATTTTCAAACTCTCAGAATGGAGAGTCTGAGAAAGTAGAAAGTGGCTATTATAGCAGTTGGTTTTACAGCACAAGTGACTGTACCAAATAACATTGCAGGTACCTAACCCCCTTGGAGTTCTGTGAATGGGGGTGGTGGGGCGGGAGGGTGCAGTTTAACCAGTTTTGCCACGAAGTGTTTTCTGAAAGTTGTGAATACAAGTAGACAATAGGAAGATTAGATATAATTAACAATTCGATTTTTGTATCTTTATTTCCAGTTATCTTTCAAAACTAAATACGTAACTGTATGGTCCTTACTATGTCACTGTTTATTTTTCCAAAATACAAAACACTGAACTTTGAGAAAAGACAACTTTATTTGCCTTGCTGTGGTTTTTTTCTCTTTGATTTGAGTTTATAAGCACAAAAACCATGAAATTTTCACTGTATAAAGGCATATGTTTTTGCACTTTAGTGAGACTTTAGGACAGCTGAAATGAATTAACTTGAACATTCCAAGAAATCACCTTTTGGCTGAGACTACACAGAAAAAGTCTCACTTCAAAAGACTTTTAAAGAGACATATGTGCAATGGAAATGATTTCTCAGCCTTAACATACTGCCTACCTTTTTGATGATTATCGTGTTTATTTTAACAAATTTAAAAGGACATCATTCAGATTTTGGAAGAGTATTTACCTTTTTTGGTTACCAGTATTTACCCAGTTAACGGTGACTTTTCTTTATTCACGAGTTTGGATCATTGGCCGTTGATTTTTAACAGCTTCTTGGTGAAAATTCTCCTATTTTAAAACATACTCTAAAATATCTTGTCTTAATTTTTCAATTCATCTTTCAAATGTTTTAAGAGAATAATAGGAAACTTTAGTCATTTGCAATCCTAACAGTATTGCTTTTCAAATAATGGTGGTAGGATTTGGAGCAGTTAAGAGCACACCGCTTGAATTCTGGTCTGATAATGTGTCAACTGTGTGATCTTTCACAAGTCATTCAACTTCTCTGTGCCTTAGTGTCTTCTGCTTTCAAATGTTAGTGATTAACAGTATCTATCTCATAAGATGCTCTTTGGATTAATTAATATAAATAATTAATATATGTAAACTACTTAGAGCAGGCATCACACATATTAAATGCCATATATACACACACACACACACACACACACACACACACATATATGTCAACAGCCACAGCTGCTGTTATTGTTATAAATAATTTTTATTGAAGTAACATGCATAGTTAAATCCACTGGGTATTTATAAACAAGAACTCAAATACAGTTTAAAGCAATAGTATGGAGAAGATAACTAAAAGAAGAACTAGCTTGAAACATGACAGAAACCACAAACTTAACTTTCTGTTACATTTTTAAGGAGAGGAGGTGGAGATTTTATGTAACACAGAAAAAGGGGAAAAATTGAATATACTTGCCATTCAGAGTGAAAAAAGCCCGTATAATATACGTACTCTGTTCCCAATGGGCAGCCACAGTGCTCCTTTTAGAACTTAAATAAATAAAGACACTTCCCTGCTCCAATCTCTTCAAAGGCTCCATACTTCACTCAGTGTAAAAGTCCTCATAATGATCAATCTGGCTGTCAAACAGCAAGATCACAACCCACACAGTACCACTCTACAGTTGCTAACTTAAATTTTACTCCTGTCTTCCTTCACTCTGTTTTAGCCGTGTTGGCCTTCTTGCTGTTTCTTGAGTATAGCAAACATACCTCGGGGCTTTTGCTCTGTCTTTTTCCTCTGCTTAGAAAACTCTTTGCTCAGATATCCCTGTACCTCACTCTGCATCTCCTTCAATTATTTGCTCGAAGTCACCTGAATGTGCCTCTTCTAACCACCATATTTAAAACAGCAATTGCCATGTCCTCCCTTGCACTCTGAACCTCCATCCCTGCTTCCCTTTTTCTCTTTTCATATAACATCACTTTCAGTCATAGTATATACCTTACTAATTATGTCTATGGTTTACTGCCCTACCCTGCTAGACCATAAGCTCTTTTAAGGAAAACTTCTCTGTTTTGTTCATCTATATATATGCCTTGTAGATGGAAAATTGTCTTAAACAGAATAGGCACTCAATAGACATATGCTGAATGAATAAATCTTTTTTAGTTATATATACCTGTGTATATATGTACACAAATACATAATATATGTAACTGATGAACATTAACTATCTAATTAAAAAATATTAGTGAATTTGAACAGATTTAAAGTCAATAACAAAAAATCGAAAAGTAACCGTGAAGTATTATATCAAAGATTTAGAAGAAATATTTCAAGAGAATTTTAAGAAGGAATGCAAATAACAAAAAGGATGAATAATTCTTTCTTAGAGTCTCCTGAATTATAACCAGTACTGTGCCTTTGTGACATAAAGTGAGGCCACTTTAAATGGTGCTGTACGCCATTCTGCCGTGTGAATAACCGTTTCTCTCCCCATTACCTTCTTCTGTGCCTTTTTTCATGTTTTTCTTTCTCCCTCATTTGCATATCAAATATGCCAATTACATCCAGAGCTATTTACTTGAGTTGAATCTCCAGAGCTATGAAAGTAATTGGAAGGAGAATAGATATTCAAAGGAGAAAGAAGACAATTGAGGAAAAATAGTTTAAACATTTTTATTCATACTGGATTAGAACAAATCTTTCTTCTCTATGTATTTCAACCAAGGCAACCTTTTCTCTCTCATAATTCTGCCCTCTTATTCTTCACTAGGCACAGCTCTGAATCCTTTATCCTCTAGAAAGCTTTTTTTTTTTTTCAAATTTATAAAATTAGTCTGAATTAAAGCTTTCTCTCATTCTTTATTTAGCACTTATACATTATACAATTAGCAGTCTACTCAATACTATTCTCTTATTACTGATATCACATGCAATTTAATACCTTGATATGTTTCTATAGTGTATACTGGATTTTTTGGTTGGCTGTTTCTTGGGTTTTATGTCTCTACCTTTAAAAATAGATTATATACCCCTTATCAGGGACTACAAGGGCTAGGACATGGAGGTCTTCAGTATCTATTTATTGTTCCCAGTAAGTGTCTCTACGGGCAGTACATTAATATGGTTGATGGAATGTATACTTTTTTCCCCATTTTTCTCTTTACATCTAATACACATTGAGGGATGTTTTGTAAGGCTTTGTCTTTTTCTTTCACAGGTATCATACAGACTTTTTGAAGACATGGGCCTCTTTGAAGCTTTTAAAATTCCAGTTAGGGAATTTATGAATTATTTTCATGCTTTGGAGATTGGCTACAGGGAAATTCCTTGTAAGTATAAGAATTAATGCTTTTAAAATCCATTGAATTTGTTATGGGTAATGGGGTATTGAATTATTAGCTACTAGCACAGAATTACACATTGAAAATACCCTGTGTGGCCACATGGTATAGTGATTAGGAGATAATAGTTTGTTAGAATTCTGGTCCCTTTACATATCAGCTGTTGGAGACCCTGGATTTTACTTAATCTCAATGTGCCTCATTTCTTAATCTGTAAAACGGAGATCATAATGGCTGCTTCGTAGGATTGTTATGAGGATAAAATGATGTAATAATTCTAAAGGGGTTATTATACTACCTTGCCCATAGTAACTCCAATTTAACTGTGTGCTAAATAAATAATTAAATGTTAAATTTATTGCTCATTTTATAATATACCTCCCTCACTGGGTGAATTCTCAGCCTTTATTCTGGCATCCACAGAGTTAAATAACTGACTATTAAAGTCTTTCAGTACAAGATAAACCTGGCTGGGAGTAGAGGAGCAGGAGGATGATGGTCTAATTAATAAAATAGGAGAGACATCTGGAAGTGGTTGTAGAGAAATTACTAGGAACATTTTAAAAATCAAGATAAATGTGAAGACCAAAGGAAAGGACACAACCAAGGGTTCAAACTTCTGAACTTTGAATATTGTGAGAATAAATTTGTCATTTCCGTGAGGAATTAGAACACAGAAGAGATAATAAATTTTCAATATGTAGCATTTCAGATTATCATCAGAACATGTAAGTACCATTGTCCTACGTGCTACAAAATAAATGGAACTGGAGAAAATGTCTGTAAATCCAATAAAAAATGTACCGAAATCATGTAGCTCTTTTAGGAAATGAATGCACAGAAAGAAAACTAGTCAAAATAGTTATCAATATGGGCTTCCCTGGTGGCTCAGTGGTTGAGAGTCTGCCTGCCGATGCGGGGGACGTGGGTTCGTACCCCGGTCCGGGGAGATCCCACGTGCCTCGGAGCGGCTGGGCCCATGAGCCATGGCCGCTGAGCCTGCTCGTCCGGAGCCTGTGCTCCGCAGCGGGAGAGGCCACAACAAGTGAGAGGCCCGCGTACTGCAAAAAAAAAAAAAAAAAAAAAAAAAAAAATAGTATCAATATATTGGCTGGAGTGTGTGTTACTTAAATTGTGTTTTAACCTTTAAGTTTTAAATTTTACTTTTATTTTTTTAATTATTTTTTTGCGGTACACGGGCCTCTCATTGTTGTGGCCTCTCCCGTTGAGGAGCACAGGCTCAGCGGCCATGGCTCACGGGCCCAGCCACACCGCGGCACGCGGGATCCTCCAGGACTGGGGCACGAACCCGCATCCCCTGCATCGGCAGGCGGACTCCCAACCACTGTGCCACCAGGGAAGCCCTTTTTTTTTAAGTCACCTACTTCTGAGGCAACTACGATTTTTAGTTTCTTTTTTTTTTTTTTTAATTTGCTTTTATATACCTTGGACTTTAGAATCCCATGTCTGTTTGTAGTTGCAAGGAGCTGAAGTTAAACAAAAATTATACGGAGACTAGAACGCAAGTGTTTTCAGAAAGGGGTAGGGTAGTGCGTTAACCAAGTGATCCATCATTAAGATGTTGGTTTTCAAAATGTCATCCACTTGCTACATTAAGATGAAAATGCACAGTTGATGTTGTGTGATAGGAATGAGTTATGAATGAGGAGTTAGAAATGAGGAATGAGTTATTGAATCTACAAATTGTGTGATAGAAAAGGAGAATGAAGAATTAAATCTACAAGTGAGATTTGTTGGAGAATATGGAACCAAATGCAGACAAAATAGGACAGCAGGAGCAGAGAGAGGAACTTAAGAGCGCTGGGTGCCGTGGGAAAGTCTGGCCGATGGGGCCATGGAAGTGGGGAAAGAAATATGAAAAAGGGGTAGTTTGAAAGGATTTCAAGATAAGCCTGGCTTTCTTTTTTTTTTGCGGTACGCGGGCCTCTCACTGTTGTGAACTCTCCCGTTGCGGAGCACAGGCTCCGGACGCGCAGGCTCAGTGGCCATGGCTCACGGGCCCAGCTGCTCCGCGGCATGTGGGATCTTCCCGGATCGGGGCACGAACCCGTGTGCCCTGCATCGGCAGGCGGACTCTCATCCCCTGCGCCACCAGGGAAGCCCCGCCTTGCTTTCTTAATACCACACTCCCAGGGCCCACCCTGGTTGGATGCCAGGGATTGACTTAAGTGTTAGTGATTTCTCAAAGGTTAAGGAATTGCATAAATAAGCTTTTTACAAGAAAGGAAGCCACTGCAAACACTAAAGAACAGCTAGTATCAGAATAAATTTACCAATTAATATTATATTTCGAAATATATTTTAGTGATATAATCAGCTATCGCCAAGTTCCATTGAGTTCAAATTGATATAACTACTAACTTTTCTCTAGATAGTATACCATTAACTCAGAGAGAAAGTTGACCAGTGTTTATTTAAGTGTAAAAAGAAGTTTTCAGGTTCCAAATTTTATTATTCATTTTTATATTGTCTTATTACATATTTATATGTTACAAGGAAACAGATATTTTTCCTGAAATATCAGGTTCTTCATTCCAGGTGAAAAGAATTGTTATAATAACTTTACTTGTTCTGTTAGAAGTCCCAGACACTTCCCATAAAGAGAATTTATTTATATCTTCTCAGAGAAAAGTTTTAACTTAATTGATGATCACTTTTAAATAATAATACCTTGCATGTTATAGGGTTGTAAATTTAGACTAGTATGGACATTTATTGAGAGCTTTGTTTATCATTATTTAAAATTAGCACATGCAAAAATTTGTTGTATGTCTACTAATTTAACATCTCCTAGAGAACTATATTTCTAATATCTCTGTATAAACCCACACAACTAAATGAAAAAAGCCAAAGGGTAACCAAAATGGGGTTAGATTAGCTTTACTGTGATAGTGAGCTAAAATATTAGAAACTGAATTTTTATTACAGTTCCAAGTACACCTTTAACAGTTTCCAAGAGAAGAGGGAAGGTATGAAAGCTTTTAAGTTTGTACCCAGAACGCTTACTAAAATTTGAAAAATATATTAATCGTTTTAAAAATGAGATAGATTAGATAGAGAGATAGATAAATAGATAATTTCATGGAGCAGCAGTGGGTAAAATTATAAATATAGACAACTCACTGATAGAAATGTGATACCAAAAATATATTTGTTCAAAAAAGATTAGGATAAATTATAGTTTATATTCAATTGCACAGAGAGAAAATAATGTTTGACATTGTTCGTAGTCCCTTTCAGTTGGGCATTTTTGGACAGTAAACGTGATACATTGTTAGGTCATATTCATTCATGGATTCCAAGTTACTCTTAAGAGAGCATTGTCTATTTACAAAGACTTTCATCTCTAAAATATATTCTTCCTAGCATCTCTCATTCTCATTAGTCAAGTTTGAGAAGTGGAGATAATGCTTCAGAAATACCTACGATCATGTACTATTTATTTATTATTAAAAAACTTGGAATTTTTACATTTTATTTTATTTATTTTTTTATATAGCAGGTTATTAGTTATCCATTTTATACATGCTAGTGTATTTATGTCAATCCCAATCTCCCAATTCATCCCACCACCATGTACTATTTAATGGCAGCCATGAGAATAGTCTTGCTCAACTTAGTTTAGTTCAGTTCAATTAAGCTATATGTGATGTGCCCACCAGTTTTAAAGCTAGATCCTGAGTTTACGTGGAACAAGCTAGAAGGGCAGAACTATCACAGGGTTAGCTGCATCCCAAAGAAAGAAAATATTTCAAGTCTCATTTCTGTTCTTTAGTATTAATACTTTCCCTCACCCTTTGGTGAATAGGAGCATAGAGAATTTTCAATGGGAAAATCTATAAATTTAGGTCTAAGAAATCTATAAGTTGTACATACAACCCCAACCTTCCATACCAGCTCGCTTCAACCCGCCGCTTGAGGCATAAAGAAAAACTGAGAAAACAAGTGTATCAAGACAGCAGAGGGGGATGGGCAGGCTCTGGGAAAGCATAGGGCGGGTGATGTGTTAGTGCATGCACTTGTGTTCATGTGTTGTCGGAAAGGCAGGGGAGGTGGCCTGGCGGGTGAGAGAATTATTAAGGGATTTGTCCAAAATGCAGAGATGAGGAAAGAGAATGAGAATAATAATGATAAAATAAGAAGAGCTCTGATATCATTCCTTAGCCCTGTCAGTTGCCTTCCAGGGCCAGGAAAAGAAGAGCACTCTGAGCATATTCGTGTGTCCTACAGAAACTTGTCAATCCCCTGCTAGCATCTTTCCTGGGTGTCTTTGCTCCTGAGCTGGTCCCCAGAGAATTAACGGCAAGAGCAACAGTGATACCAGCACTTGACGCAGTATTTGCCCATAGTACCTGCGAAGTAAATATTTATTTAACAAACATGTTAGTGACTACTTAAAGGCAGATGTTCTTCCCATCCTGCTTAAGTGATAGTGACAACATAATTCTTTTAGAGCTATATACCTGACAAACTGTATCTCTGTCGATCTATCTATCTTATCAATAGCTGTATGTATTTAAATGGAGTTAGGCTTCGTTAGCTATTGTTTTATTTAGTACTTTTGAACCTATACTCAAAAGTAAAAGGAGAGGGGCTTCCCTGGTGGCTCAGTGGTGGTGAGTCCGCCTGCCGATGCAGGGGACACGGGTTCGTGCCCCGGTCCAGGAAGATCCCACATGCCGGGAAGCAGCTGGGCCCATGAGCCATGGCCGCTGAGCCTGCGCATCCGGAGCCTGTGCTCCGTCCGCAACGGGAGAGGCCACAACAGTCAGAGGCCCGCGTAACGCAAAAAAAAAAAAAAAAAAAAAAAAAGTAAAAGGAATTTTTCTTTCCTGTATACTGTCTTTACCTAGTTTGTTCATCAAGATTATACTAATCTCTAAAAAACAAAAAATGTATAAAGAAAAAAAGTTTTTTAAGATGATACTAGACTTATAAAATGTGTTTGGCCGCTTTCTTCTTTGTACATTTTCAGCACTAAATCATTTCGATTGTTCATTGCAAGTTTATAAAACTTACCTATCAAACCTTCTGGACCTGGACCTTGGGGTAAGGAACAGGACAGGAAGCAGGATAACTCAAGAGAAACAAGTTCACCTGTATATGGTATCGTCTATTTCTCACCCCAAAGAGGCTTGGCCAGCACCCTAACACCCACCCACCCTTGTAATACTGGGCACAAGCGCGGGTTTCCCTGACTTGCAATGGTAATGGTAATTACATCCACACAGTAATCTTCCCAGCTTGCCACAAGGGAAAAGAACTTTAACCCAGAAGCTCCCTCCCAGCATAGCCCCAGACACTCTCTGACCAGGCTGCATATTCTTCCTCTCCCAGGTCATCACTGCCTTCTCCCTCCCCCAGGGCTTAGCATAGTTTTTATTTTAGCTCTTCAATTCGATTCTTACAAACCCAGCATTGATTTTGAAAGAAAACACGTCATCTGTGCTAATCTGTCATCTTGTTTTAAGAGCAATCATGTATTTTATGTGAATGATATTTACATCAATCGCAAGCTTACTATATACCAGACACTTTAAAATAGGTTCCCTTCTGTAATTCTCGCAATTGGACTATGAAATAGGCACTATTATTGTCTCCCTTTTTTTTTTTTTTTTTTTTTTTTTTGCCGTACGCGGGCCTCTCACTGTTGTGGCCTCTCCCGTTGCGAAGCACAGGCTCCGGACGCGCAGGCTCGGCGGCCATGGCCCACGGTCCCAGCCGCTCCGCGGCATGTGGGATCTTCCCGGACCGGGGCACGAACCCGTGTCCCCTGCATCGGCAGGCGGACTCTCAACCACTGCGCCACCAGGGAAGCCCTGTCTCCCTATTTTTAATATAAGGAAATGAGACTTAAAGTTTTAAGTCACTCACTCAATAACACAGGTAGTAAATGTCAAAGCAGAGACAAAGATCTGTCGTAGATCGAGAAACTTCTGTGGTGATCAACTTTGTACATGGCATAGGTATAAACATAAAATGTAATTGTCTTAAATCACTTGAGATAGTCCGTATACAGAAATAGAGACTCCAGTTTGAATAAAATTGTTCTTTGGAAACTAGGTAATATCCGTATTCACCTCTGGCAATGACTGTGAACAGGTTTTGCTGTTGACCCCTTGGGAGCCTAGGAGGTCTGCTTCTCAAAGCTCTTCTGAAGACATCCTCTAAAGAGCTCACAGCCCCTCAGTGAGTTCCTGGAGTGTTCACCCAAGATTTGCTTAAAGACTGGCTCCTAATAGTTCCAGAAATGTAGGAACATAGGCATCATCTTCCTACGTTCTCCTGTGTGCCACCAACACCACAGATGTCATAGTTTCTTCATTCTTCCCCGACCAGGGAACAGGTGTTTCTCTCAAATTCCCACTATCATTCTGCTTGTTCTCTTCTGTTTTTGCTTCTCATCTGTTGAGTATTATTCAGAGATGTAGTCTATTACATTGGAGAAGGAAATGGTATCATGGTTGGTCATTAGGAATAAAATGTGTAAAGATAGCATATTTAGAAAAAAACATACCAATCAATGAAGTATTTTGAAAGGCCAGATAAACAAGAGAAAAACATGGGAAAATTGCACAGAGAAAGAAGGTGAGCCAAGAGCACAGTGGGCCTTTGGTCATGGTTCCCTAGAAGCTGAACTGCACATGTAGAAACAGGACCCCCTTCCCATGGTAATGACATTGTAACTAGGAGATTTGGTTCCCCCTTAGCTTTTACTCTTCGGAATGGCTCAACTCCCTACGCTATTATACAAAGAGGTTTTAATTTTTCCTCTTTAGGTATTTCCTAGAACTTTATTCCCAAGTTAGAATTTCTAGATCAGAGAATATTATCGATTTTGCTTTTGCTTTTGCTTTGTGGATTTAGTATACATATAAAAGATGTTATTCATTTTATTAGTGTTTTACGTTTGATACAGAAGAAAAATACTATGCTCAGTTCACAAATTATATTTAGACGCTATTTATCAGAGATGAAATACTGGGTGGTATAGACCATTGGTCTGATCTAGGTTAAGTATATCATGGGTCTTTTATTCCAGTCCTCTGTGTAGTTTTATACAGGAACATGGGAATAAGAACAAGGGTAAACATCACAGTGGATTCAGAGAGTGAGTTTCCTACATACGTTAGGTTTCTGGTGGACTCTAGACAGATTTTTTTCATCTCAGACATCTGCATGTGTAATGAATGTTATTGCTGTGTTTTCTTGTTACTTTGGATGTTACCGAGGAATGGATGAGTAATCACAGAGTACTTGTCCTAGAATATTTGGCTGTCTTTCACTGGGGCATTAAAATGAGAGGACTAAACTCTTTATCCAGTAGGTGGCACTCTTGGTCCCCGGACCCCAGCGTTCACAGATGAATGACTGTTCCTTTGCATTGGTTACAGACCATAACAGAATCCATGCCACCGATGTCTTACACGCTGTTTGGTATCTTACGACACAACCTATTCCCGGCCTCTCAACTGTGATTAATGATCACGGATCAGCAAGCGATTCAGGTACGTATGAAGTCCCTGTGTGCTCCCTTGTAATTTATGGGAACAGAAGAGTGGTTTTTCAAAAAGGAAATCAAGACAAATGATATCAATTTAATACTTTCTTAAAAGCTCTATTGTCTTCATTGTCTCTTCTCAGATTCTGACAGTGGGTTTACACATGGACATATGGGATATGTATTCTCAAAAATGTGTAATGTGCCAGATGATAAATACGGATGTTTGTCTGGAAATATCCCTGCCTTGGAGTTGATGGCCCTGTATGTGGCTGCAGCCATGCATGATTTTGATCACCCGGGAAGGACTAATGCTTTCCTGGTTGCAACTAGTGCCCCTCAGGTAAATCTTTCAATTTTGATCAGGGGAAATAATTCAGTTTTGAGATTTCTCTGAAGAAAATTAATTTTATAAATTTGACTTTCACGTTAGCTCATATTCACTTGGTGCGTGTTTATATTTAGCCCTGAGATAAAATTCTTAGAGACCATGCTCATTTTGAAAAGATATCATGGTTTGTTCTAAGTCATCAATGGTGCATATGCAACTTTATCACCCATGGGGATCCCTTCTCAATTTTCTTAGGAAGAAAAACCGCTTGAATTCATGTTAATGAACTTCCCCAACAAAGAAAATCTGACCTATACAAAAGTTTCTTTCTGAAAAGATTAGAGAACCAAATCTTTCTTGGTTCTCTAATTTAAGAATTAAAAGTTTCTTTGGATATAAATTTAAGACTATTAAAAGAATGTAAGGCTCCTTTGGATATAAATCCCATTCCTTTGAGTTATATTCATTATAACAATTACTATTCTTATGGCATTTTTACTGGTTAGGAAGAATTAAAAATCAATTTATTTCATTCACTTACGGGAAATTTTTTACCTGAACATAGTACTCCAAAAACAGTAACTTTAAAGAAGTTCATCTTGGCATGGTACTTAAATTTAAGTCCAATATTAATCACTAAGTATTGAGGCATCTCCATCTATATATTAAACTTATTAAGCTTCTCCTTGATTTAATCAGCTGGACCCATGTTACTAAAGATCCCAAGATCTTGTTTTTCTTTCTAGAGGATCTAGAGGCCAATCTGGTCCAGTACTCTTTTGTTTTTGGGTCACGTTTGCTTTTTGTCTTTTTCCCCATTCTCATCCATTTCCACACCCTCTCTTATAGACTAGTCTAGAATTTTCTTCCAATCTGTATACAATACAAATATCCTGATTTTTTTTCTCACTGCTCACTTTAATTTCTTTCACTGTGCCGTTCATATACCAGAGTATATTTTCCCTAAAGGTAAGCAAATCCTTTTGCCAACACCACATACCATTCAATTTTCCTACACATGCATGCATTTTCACTTTCCTCACTTGGTATCTCACGACACAACCTATTCCCAGCCTCTCAACTGTGATTAATGATTACGGATCAGCAAGCAATGATAAATTAATATTTATTGATATTCATAAAATATCAATTTTCATGTCCTTGGTCTTTCTTTTTGGTCCTTATACCTTTTTTCCCCTCCATTTAAATCTGCCACACTAGTCTCCAAGCATTTTTTAGGCAACTTCCTTTTCCTTTGCAGCTTCCCTCAGCATTACTAGAGAAATTTCAAACAAGTAGATATTTACTATATACTTTCACAATTAGTAGACAGGGGGTGATATTTCCTACGGCTGATTGTGGGGTAAGAATCTTTTGAATTATGGGCTTCGCAGGGATTCCATTCCTCTGTATTAGTTATGTATTTAACTAAAAGGAAGTCACTCTTATTCTAGATGTGGGAAGTAACTGAGTTACTTCTTAGGAATATTCGTATATTTGCATATTTTAATGGTTAAATTCCTGTGCCCTGCAAAATAATAATAATAATTTGATAAAAGGTAACTCTGAGCCCTTCAACTGCAAGAATTTGAAATAAAGTTTCAAGGAAATGAAATAACGTTTCAAGGAAATGAACTTTATCTTACAAAAAAGGAAATTTAACCGAGAAAAGTAAACAATGTACAGCAATAAGTGATTCTTAATAACTAGCTGTCACAAGATTACATTCCTGTGTTCCATGATAAAAGAGGATTCCAAAAGCTTTGCATATTCTCATTTTTGTTTTTTAATTTAAAAAGTTGAACTCTTCACTCTCATCTTTGCCTAGGCGGTGCTCTATAATGATCGTTCAGTTTTGGAGAATCATCATGCAGCTGCTGCGTGGAATCTTTTCATGTCCCGGCCAGAATATAACTTCTTAGTTAACCTTGACCATGTGGAATTTAAGCACTTCCGTTTCCTTGTCATTGAAGCAATTTTGGCCACTGACCTGAAGAAACACTTTGACTTCGTAGCCAAATTTAATGCCAAGGTAACTAGATTTGTACCAGTCTTCATTTTCTGACCACATTGAAAGAAGTCATGGAATCAAAGTGTTGAACAAAACTCACTGCTGTCACTTCATATCTGTCAAATGTGAAAATGAGAGGCAATGAAATGTTTAACCAGAAGCAGATATTTAGGCATTGGTCCCAACCTGGAAACCTGATACGTTGAGGTGCTGTCTGTATAGATTATACTTTGCACTGCAGAGAAATAATAGAATTCTAACTATCATTGTGTTTGTGTTTAATTTAATTTGCTCTCATCTCTGTGGAATGCTAACAGAAATTTCCTGCCAGTAGTCAAGGTCAAAAACCTGAAGCAGAATTTCATACATCAAACATAAATGCCCAAATGTTAACTCAAAATTTCTTATTTTTTGTAGCCACATTATTTTTGGTGAGCTATTTTACTATTAATTTATGCAAGCCAATAACATTATTTGAAACAGCTGAGACGTTTCTCATTACTTGGCATTCTAATCTGCACATGGTAGGAAGACAATCAATATTCTGTTGTTTATTCTCCCGTTCAACTTTTGCTTTCAATGAGTCAGAACCCATTTCAACTTTGTCCCTCAAACAGGTGAATGATGAAGTTGGAATAGATTGGACCAATGAAAATGATCGTCTACTGGTTTGTCAAATGTGTATAAAGTTGGCTGATATCAATGGGCCAGCTAAGTTTAAAGAGCTCCATCTTCAGTGGACAGAGGGTATTGTCAATGAATTTTATGAACAGGTAACTAACTTAACTATTTCTCTTACTCCATATTGAGGCTGCTCATAAATTCCCTAAAGCTTCCAAAAGGTGTAAAAGCGTGATCAGTCTATTTCATATTCATGGTACCATCAGAAAAGGCACTGGCCAATTTTAATCAGAGGATTAAAAAATGACAAAAGTTGGCGCTGCCCTGGTGGCGCAGTGGTTGAGAGTCCGCCTGCCGATGCAGGGGACACGGGTTCGTGCCCCGGTCCGGGAGGATCCCGCATGCCGCGGAGCGGCTGGGCCCGTGAGCCATGGCCGCTAAGCCTGCGCGTCCGGAGCCTGTGCTCCGCAACGGGAGAGGCCCGCGTACCGCAAAAAAAAAAAAAAAAAAAAAAAAAAAAAAAAAAAAAAAGACAAAAATTGGACTGAACTGTAAGCATAAAAACTCTAAGTTATTTGCAAGTATTAAGTAATAAAACGCCTTTCCCTGTACATTTTTAAAGAAAGATTAGAAAGAACTTTTTTGAGCATTATAGATAGGACTTATATATAAAATAAATGTTTGTGCTTTCTACAAAATAATGTATTGCCTTTCCTCGGAATAAATTCATAATCAATCTTAAAGTAGTGAATATAGAAAAAATGGAAAGAGAAAATCCAGTTATAATAATTCCACTACATAGGCATAACCTTTGTTGATATTTTGGTATAATTCCTTCATTAATGTTTACAGTCTGATATTTTTTTCCAGAAATAAATCAGTTCAAAGTGTAAACGCTTATACAAACAATAGTACTGTTAAACATAGATAAATAAGAATATCAGAAACTATATAATCACAGAAGACATAATTCAACCCAAAGCCGGGTTAAGGTAGCAACTTTAATTGAGGAATAAATTACTTTAAAATTTCTGGCAGCCAAGGCAAAAAAAAAAAAAAAAAAAAGGAAAACATGATAGATTATCTATTTGTTGGATATTTATATCCAGCATTGCCTTTTAAGATGCATTTATATTCTAACTTATACTCTAATATAAGGAACAATGACTAGTGTGATAAGAAAGGTCATCTACTTAGACATTAAACCATTTCTTGTATTTCCCCTTGATCCAAAACCAAGCCCTCAAGATTACCAAAGTGGTTAATGGCAACAAAGCAGTCTGACAGGAATCTTAGTAATGTGGGGAAAATCTCTTAGCAGTCCAGGAAAGAAAGAGTTCACACACATGCCTGGGTTCTTGCATATTTGCAAAGTTTAGATGCCATGGGAATGGTGACTTTATTTGTATTTTGCACTTCCCTTGTCGTTTGCCTTTCTAGTTAACTGTTCCTGCTACATTCCTATTTCTAGGGTGATGAAGAGGCCAGCCTCGGGTTACCAATAAGCCCTTTCATGGACCGTTCTGCTCCTCAGTTGGCCAACCTTCAGGAATCCTTCATCTCGCACATTGTGGGTCCTCTCTGCAACTCCTATGATTCAGCAGGACTGATGCCAGGGAAATGGGTGGAAGACAGTGATGAGTCAGGAGACACCGATGACCCAGAAGAGGAGGAGGAGGAAGCACTCAACGAAGAGGAAACCTGTAAAAACAGTGAATCTCCAAGTAAGTTATAGAATCTCTCTCGAATGTGCTTCTCCTAGGATTGTTTTCTTACTTAGGTTCACAATAAATTTGATGCTTCTCGTGAATTTCATAGCTGAGTCCAAACATCACCTGCTGCAGTGATTAGGGACACTCCCCCTTCCCCAATATCATGATAATGGAAATTACAGACTGTGGAATCTATTATAATACCATGCTCATAAGAAGGTATGTTCTCTGTTATGAAGGAAGACAATTAAGTAATCAAAATCTATTTTTCAGAGTATCTGAATGATTTAGGAATCTCAAGTACTATCTAGGCTAGCCATAGGCTTTTCCTGGCTTGCTTTCATGGGAGGTGCTAAAGTGGTAAGAGGTAGTAGTGTAGTAGTCATTCATTCATTCTTCAAATATTTATTAAGCACCTACTCTGTGCCAGGCATTCTTCTAGGTTCTAAAGACAGAGCCATGAACAAATCAGACCAAAAAAAAAAGAAAAATCGATCAATCCTTGCCCCTTTAGACTTATATTCCAGTGGGGTCAGCAGACACTAAGAAAGACAAAAATCAGTAAATCTGTAATATGTTAGGTACTGAAAAATGCTAGAGTTTAAGAAGGATATGAAATATATTGTGCAGAAAGATTAAAATCTTAGATAAGATAGCCATGGACAGTCTAAATAAGAGATTTTTTTTTTTTTTTTTAAACCTGAAAGAAGCAAGGGAAGGAGTGACCCATGGAAATAGATGTGGACAAAGCATTTCAAGGAGAGAGGAAAGCAAACTGTGTAAAGGTCCTGACGTGGACACTGGCTGGGTGTTCAAGGAGCATCAGGAGAGCTGGGAGGCTGAAGCAGAGGAAGGTGGGTGGGGATTGGGGACCGAGATGATGGAGGGTTAGAAGGTAGGGCTCTGCAGGTCACAGTATGGAGTCTGGTTTTGAACAGAAGACTTGAGTTGATTCAACTTATGTTTTAACTGGATTGCTTCAGCTGCTGCATTGAGAATATTCTCGAGTTTGGGGTAAGAGCAAGGGTGAAAGCAGGGCAGTGTGTTAAGAGGCTGTTGAAATTATCCATGTGAGAGATGACTGTGGCTTTGGACCAGGGTAGTGGCAATAGTGACAGTGAGAAGTGGTCACATCTCGTCATTGATTTGGAGTGCATCACGTAGCCGTTCTAATCTGTTCAACTTGTCTATAAAATCAAGATTATTTTTCTTCACATCTTGAAATATTCTCCACTGTTTCTCCTGCCATAGGGAGGAGGCCCCAATAGCATAATTAGGAAAAGCAATAACCCTTACAGTGATACTGCACAAATACTGTTCCTATGTTCATGGGAGTATAGTATGTGGTTTCTATCTACTTTCATAGAGGAAGTTCAGCCTTAATATTGATATTTTTCAAGGCCCTTACCAAAAATATTACCAACGAAAGACATTATGATTTTTCTTTTTTCTTTTTTTTTTTTTTTAGCACAGTCAGGGAAATGCATGACTTAGTTCATTTGGCCATCTAGGTAAAGAGATATTCTAACGTGTGTATTAACCTATTTTGCCCTCATATAAGTGCCCTGTCATAAGCTCACGTAAGCAGAGGAGATGAAGAACTCATTATTAACCACAGACTGGTGAGACGGGGCAAGTTTGGCTTTAGGTCAGACCTTTGCTTAAGGTCTAACTCATATATTAACTCTTATACGGAATGGGAGGGAAATCAAAAGTTGCTTTCCTTCAGTACTCTATTATCAAAGTGATTTTATTTTATTCCTCTGATGCTTATCAAAAGATGTCTATTAAAAATTTTGTGCTGATCTTGGGATTCAGAGGTAGGAGCCAAGACAGGATTCATGGAATATTCATTTTCTCATTTAATAAACACATGAATTTTATATTTTTACTTTTTTTTATTCAAAGAGCCAGGTAATTTGCTATCTGACTAAGGACTGGACAGTTTTTCCACTGAATGTTTGTTATTGGAAAGTGTGGTCAGCTTAGCCTCTGGAAAAGCTTTGCTCCCGTGGGCCCTACTTGATTGTTATTTGAACTCAAATACATTGAAGCAACACATACCACACATAATCTAGGCATCAAGAATTGAAGAACCTAGGTTAGGAGATTTAACAGGCTTAACTCGTCAGCATTGGCTTTAGCAGCAAATACAACAACCAACCAAATATTCGATTTGTCTCTGTTGTGTAGGGTTGGGTGGCCATACTGACTCTCAGATTCTGATGTGTTACTCTACTGACCTTCCCATTTTTAATCAAGCTCACTAAAGCAGGAATGAGAATTCTGTGGATTCTGTTTACTAATGGCTTCTAAAAGTCAACTGGTCACCTTTACGTTGAAATTTAAAACATCATCAACAATGATTTGATAACCATAGCTTTTGAAAAATTATATTTGAACTATCCCTTCATAGCCAAGAAAATGATAAATATTGGGCAGTGTTTTTTAGTATCTAGTAAAAATTGGCCACATGGAATAACAGAATTCTAGAAATGGAAGGGGAATCAGAGATCATCCAGTTCAGCTGCCTCATTTTACAGAAGTCGAAACTGAGGCTCAGAAGTTTGACAACCCAAGGTGTAGATGGATTCCACAGAACCAGAAGGGAAACCCAGGTCTCCTTATTTTAACTCCATTGTTATTGACTCTTAGTAATTTTAATTTCAGGATTCATAGTGACTGAGATGGTTAACTTGATTTAACCTGAAACTTAGGTTTCAGAAAAAATGTAAATTAAATATGCACCGATAATTTCAGCAACTTGCAAAACTTGGAGATCTCTCAGGAAACACAGAATAAAATATTTCAATATGGTATCCTGGGTAAAGAAGGCATGTTTCCCCACCTCATAATTAAATTTGAAAGATTCCTACAGCAAACTAAGAGGTTTCTAATGAAGTACTAAGCTGCATTTAGAGTTTGAGCAATGAAAGGACCTTTGTTCCCATTTCAAGTTTCCAGTGCTAAACAAACAAACAATTTGGCTCTCAATACAGGCATGTTTTAGACCACCTGCAGACTCTAATCTACGCAAATTTATCTGGTACAAACTTTCTTCTACGTCACCTTATTCAGTTTAATTCCAGAGAGGTTTATTGCTCATGTTTAGCAGCATTAATAAGAGAACAGCTGCTCTCATGGGGGCTGCCCTGAAAGGAAAAAGAGAAGAGTTGAGCTTTTGTTAGCTTCTTCCCTGTAAATGCACTACCGTGAATGTGTATAACTCTTGGATGGAATAATGACCTTGAGCGGTAGAGCATGTGCTATGACTGATTCAAGTCCATCCTTCACCCAGTGATCATCTGTAATTCTCTTGACTCAAAGGATTAGGTTAAAAAGTATATTGACATGTAAAGATTGAACTTAACTACAATAAAAACAATGTAGAAATAGACAAGTAGATAGCTTTGATAGGAAACTAATTTTAAAGGTTTGCCCTTAAAAATTGAATGGATTAATATATTTTATTGATTTCTATAGAAAGAATTCAGATTTTTAAAATTTCATTTTATGTATATATTGCCCTTGTTAAAAATCTTATAATTGAAGAAACTGGTGTTATGCTCCAGCGCCCCATGCCCTCTGCCTGTACACATGCCACTCACATACCTAGAAGGCTGCCAGCCAGTTCTTCACCCAGCGTATTTAATTCTCGTAATTTACATCTCAGCTCAAGTGTCACGTCCTTTGGAAAAAGTCTTATCTACTCCCTCACAGGTTGAGTGCCTGATGTTGCCATACTTTGATGTGTCAGAGAGAAATTGCACTGCATACTTGTTTAAAAATGGTCAGGAAGACTTTCTTCAAGACTATTGCAATAGGAGAGAGACATTGGACTCAACTCCACTGAAAACAAAGGCAGGAGAGTTTTTACACGCTGGAATGAGCTAAGGAAAAAGTACTGAGGATCTTAAAGGGGAGTTGGTCAATGTGATTGGGCCATTTTCCTTTGCTAATTGGTGCTTATGGAAGTTAGGCTCCTTCACACCCACAGAGATCGGTGATAGGGACCCTTTTATTCATCTTTATTGGAGTATAATTGCTTTACAATGGTGTGTGAGTTTCTGCTTTATAACAAACTGAATCAGTTAGACATATACATATGTTCCCATATCTCCTCCCTCTTGCGTCTCCCTCCCTATCCCACCCATCCAGGTGGTCGCAAAGCCCCAAGCTGATCTCCCTGTGCTATGCAGCTGCTTCCCACTAGCTATCTATTTTACATTTGGTAGTGTATATATGTCCATGCCACGCTCTCACTTTGTCACAGCTTACCCTTCCCCCTTCCCATATCCTCAAGTCCATTCTCTAGTAGGTCTGTGTCTTTATTCCCGTCTTGCCCCTAGGTTCTTCACGACATTTCCTTTTTTCTTAGATTCCATATATATGTGTTAGCATACGGTATTTGTCTTTCTCCTTCTGACTTACTTCACTCTGTATGACAGACTCTAGGTCCATCCACCTCACTACAAATAACTCCATTTCGTTTCTTTTTATGGCTGAGTAATATTCCATTGTACATATGTGCCACATCTTCTTTATCCATTCATCCGATGATGGACACTTAGGTTGTTTCCATCTCCTGGCTATTGTAAATAGAGCTGCAATGAACATTTTGGTACATGACTCTTTGTGAATTATGGTTTTCTCAGGGTATATGCCCAGTAGTGGGATTGCTGGGTCATACGGTAGTCCTATTTGTAGTTTTCTAAGGAACCTGCATACTGTTCTCCGTAGTGGCTGTACCAATTCACATTCTCACCAGCAGTGCAAGAGTGTTCCCTTTTCTCCACAGCCTCTCCAGCATTTATTGTTTCTAGATTTTTGGATGATGGCCCTTCTGACCAGTGTGAGATGATATCTCATTGTAGTTTTGATTTGCATTTCTCTAATGATGAATGATGTTGAGCATTCTTTCATGTGTTTGTTGGCAGTCTGTATATCTTCTTTGGAGAAATGTCTACTTAGGTCTTCTGCCCATTTTGGGATTGGGTTGTTTGTGTTTTTCTTATTGAGCTGCATGAGCTGCTTGTAAATTTCGGAGATTAATCCTTTGTCAGTTGCTTCATTTGCAAGTATTTTCTCCCATTCTGAGGGTTGTCTTTTGGTCTTGTTTATGGTTTCCTTTGCTGTGCAAAAGCTTTGACGTTTCATTAGGTCCCATTTGGTTATTTTTGTTTTTATTTCCATTTCTTTCTCTAGGAGGTGGGTCAAAAAGACTCTTGCTGTGATTTATGTCATAGAGTGTTCTGCCTATGTTTTCCTCAAGAGTTTTATAGTGTCTGGCCTTACATTTAGGTCTTTAATCCATTTTGAGCTTATTTTTGTGTATGGTGTTGGGGAGTGTTCTAGTCTCATACTTTTACATGTACCTGTCCAGTTTTCCCAGCACCACTTATTGAAGAGGCTGTCCTTTCTCCACTGTACATTGCTGCCTCCTTTATCAAAGATAAGGTGACCGTATGTGTGTGGGTTGATCTCTGGGCTTTCTATCCTGTTCCATTGATCTATATTTCTGTTTTTGTGCCAATACCATACTGTCTTGATTACTGTAGCTTTGTAGTACGGTCTGAAGTCAGGGAGCCTGATTCCTCCAGCTCTGTTTTTCGTTCTCAAGATCGCTTTGGCTATTCGGGGTCTTTTGTGTTTCCATACAAATTGTGAAATTTTTTGTTCTAGTCCTGTGAAAAATGCCAGTGGTAGTTTGATAGGGATTGCATTGAATCTGTAGATTGCTTTGGGTAGTAGAGTCATTTTCACAATGTTGATTCTTCCAATCCAAGAACATGGTATCTCTCTCCATCTATTAGTATCATCTTTAATTTCTTTCATCAGTGTCTTATAATTTTCTGCATACAGGTCTTTCTTAATAATTGCATTTCAAAGGGCTGGCTCCCAGGTCCTTTAGAAAGAAGTTTCCTGCATTATCAAACTGGCTAGAGGCTGGGAGAAGATTTATCTACATTACCAAGGGGCAGAGAAAGAATTTGCAACTGTAAGTTTTAGATCAGCGTCCTAGAGTCTGGAAGAAACCCATCTAAAGTTTAGTGAAGATGAGGGGAACATTAAGGCCATCTTGGTCACTTATCTAGGTCCATCATAAAACATAGCATGTGTATTTCAGTTTTGATTATCTGGGCCCTCTCTCCTATAGACGGTAAGCTCCTTTAAGGCAAACTCTGAGACTCATTGATCTTTGTTTCCATAGCATCCAGAAAAATGCTTGTCAGTTAGTAGGTGATCAGTATAAGCTGATTGATGGGTCCATCTCATGAATAAGATGATAATGAATATAGTAAATATTTTTTTAAAATTCTTGCTTCTGAGTCTGCCTGTATCCATTTCCCCACCCCCACCCCCCACCCCCGGCATTCATCCAACTTAATAATTTCCTTATGCGTCTGTATGGTTCAAAAGTAATTCAAAATAATTTGGTGTCCTTTTTCTGAACTATGTTTTAAAAATTGATCTTATCATCTTTTAAGGTACAAGAAATTTTTTTAATAATAAAACTGCTGAAGGAATCATTAGCACTTCCACAAAAATTTTGGTGGATGGCACATCTCATAGCAGTCGGCTTTTTTTTTTCTTCTTTTTGTTGTTACTATTTTTTTCTTTTATTTTGTTTTTCCTTCCAGATTTTACATGGTAAATCATTACTACTTCATTAAATAAATTCAAATTTCCTTGCAGATCATCCTGGTAACTTGTACTGTTAACTCTTTAATGTAGTCTCAGATCAGAATTTCCTGGGGACCACGTTTTCATACCTTTATTATTTTTATCATCAATCAATCAATCAATCAATCACTTGTCAACACTTCACCATGTACTTGGAACTGTGGAACAGAAACTAGAGAGAACATAATTCATTTAGTAAACTCTTACTGAATACTAACTAAAGTCTGGAGCTTTGCAGATAGATAGATGATATATACGCAAAAGGGGGAAAATCTTCTGTCCATAGAGAAGTTTATAATCTAATGTGAGAATCTGCCTAACTAACTTCCAAATTCTTGGCCCATGTCTAAAATGGTCACTTGCATGAAGGTACACTATATTCTGTGCTTAGAAAAGAATACTTAACCTCTCCACTTGGAGGTCTCTCAGACACCTCATGTTCAACATATGCCTCAAGTCTGCTCATCTAATGTGCCCTTTCTCAGTACATCTTGCCACTTGCCACTCAGCTGTTCACGTCAGGAAGCTCAGGGTTGTCTGTCTTTGATTCCTCCCTTCTTTTTTCCTTACATTTAATCAGTTGCCAAGTGCTGCTGATTATACCTCACAAACGTATCTCACATTTATCTACTCATCTTCGTTTCCATTGTCCCCATCCTAGTCCAAGCCACCATCATCATGCAGCATCCTCCCAGCGAAGTCATTTCCCTCTCTTTCTGCCACCTTTCAAAGACTTTGTACAACTCAGTGTAATTGTCCTTACTTGTTTACTCTCTATTTTCCCACTAGAGTCAAAGCTCCCTGCTAGAGGAGTTTGAAATTAATTTTTTAGTCCACAGGAAACAGAACAGTACTATCTTTTTTTTTTTTAAATCAATATTGTAGACTTTTGTGAGTTGAATTGGTTGACAAAGCAGAAGAACACGTAACAAGGAATTATTCCAATAATCTAGGTGGAAAATCTTGAGAGTCTGAATGGAGTGAGAGTAATAACTCCAAGAAACAGACAAAACCTTGTATTGGACGTTATGTTACCAGATATTAAATACTGTTCACAGTACGTCTCAATGATATGTTAATGGTTCATGCCATCTTCCTCCTATTGCCCCACTCTCAAAAATGATTATTACAATATACACATCAAGTGATAGATATATGTATCCATTTGGTACTTGACCCCCTATGAATAAGGGAAAAAAACTGTCATGTACTCAACACACAAATAAGTAGTCTAATTTGGTGTTTTCTCAGGAAAGAAAACTTTCAAAAGGAGAAAAGTCTACTGCCAAATAACTCAGCACCTTCTGCAGAACCACAAGATGTGGAAGAAAGTCATTGAGGAGGAACAGCGGTTGGCGGGCATAGAGGATCAGTCCCTGGACCAGTCCCCGCAGCAGCATCCCTCAGAACAGATCCAGGCCATTAAGGAAGAAGATGATGAAGAAAAGGGGAAGCCGAGAGGAGAGGAGACCCCCAACTCCAAAGCCAAACCAGTGACAATGGAAAAATGAGCTATGTTTCCAAACAGAGTGACTTGTCACAGACTCTTTTCAAGCCAGCACAACACTTAGACACAACACTGTAGAAATATGAGAAGATGGGCAAACAAACAGCTATGGCGTTTGGGGATTCGTTGCATATTATGTGTTTATTTTTACAGTGAGGTACATGGTTTAAAAAACTCTCACTCAGAGAAGCTTTCACATTATAACACCACCAGCTTCTAAGGATTTTTTTAAAGGAAGAAGTATATATGTGTGTGTGTATATAAGCTCTCACATAGATCCATGTAAAACATAGTCACAGACACACCGAAAAGCCAGGATTCCTGGCTCCACGATTTAGTAACATTCATGTTAAGATAGATATGTAGTGGTCACTGTGATATAATAAATCATAAAGGAAAAATTAAAGGAAAAAAATTCCAAAGGAGATGGTGCAGCTTTAGCCGGGAAGCAGTGTAGCAAATGTAGGTTACGACTAAGAAGCTTTTGCTCTTAGTACTGAGGGATGAAAGTTCCAGAGCATTGTTTGAATTCTTATACATCCTGCCAACATTGTGTGTGTGTGTGTGTGTGTGTGTGTGTATGAGAGAGAGAGATGGAAAGGATGCTCATGTGTATGTACATTTGTGTGTATGTAAAGAGAGAGAGATTTTTGTGGTTTTAGTTCATAGCATTGCTGCAGCAGACGACTCAGCACATTTGAACAAACAGGATGAAGTTCGCTCTGGAGAGTCTTTAAGAGGCAGCCATCCCAAATGCCTGCCTCTACTTGGCTTCAGTAAAAGTCCCTCTGCAGAAGGAGGGGGTTGGCAGGCTGGGGGACAGGGCCACGGGCCTGTGCATCCCTTCGGGGCTGTCACCAGCCTTAAACAGGGAAGACTGAGGCATTTTCCAGTCTAGTCGCTGAATGAATGTATAGGAGCTGTTTGTTTGTCTGTATGTCTGTCTGTCACTCACCTAAAATCAAATCACCATGGAAGGGGATGGCATTCTTTAAACAGAAACAAACACCTCAGAAGGAGCTGAAGTCAGGTCTTTTCATCAGGTTACAGTTCTAAAAGGTCACCAGAGAAGGCCTGGGAAATGGCTCTTAACGGGGATTGCCTATGTCTTAAACGTGCTGCAAAATGTGCGGTAGAAAAAGAAAAAGAAGAAAGGAAGGCAAACAGAAACCCACTCTGGGATAGCTAGTGAGTGAGAGATGAAGGGGAAAATTTCAACCTAGGGTTTGGTGTTTGTTTACTGACATAGTGAAAGCCTGATTCTTGGCAACTGGTGAAGACTGGCTTTTGGGTGGCAAAGGTCGCGCGGACAACCCTGTTGCACGCACGGTGTGATGGGGTGACTTCTAGCTGTAATCTGGCCCACTGTCATGTTTCTTTTGGCAGGGAAGACTCGAGGGATTTGGGGGGACTGGGCCTATCATGAACAGTCTTTTTGTTTGTTTATCTACACTTGTTTATGCTGTGAGCCAAACCTCTATTTAAAAAGTTGATACTTTCAATATTTTCATATTATTATATTTGTCATGAATAGTTATCCTTTTTTGTTTGTTTGTTTTGTTTTTCTTTTTGCGGTACGCGGGCCTCTCCCGTTGCGGAGCACAGGCTCCGGACGCGCAGGCTCAGCGGCCATGGCTCACGGGCCCAGCCGCTCCGCGGCACGTGGGATCTTCCCGGACCGGGGCACGAACCCGTGTCCCCTGCATCGGCAGGCGGACTCTCAACCACTGCGCCACCAGGGAAGCCCATGAATAGTTATCTTGATGTAAATATAAAGATTTGTTTCTGTAGATAGTCAACTCTTTTTTTTTTTTTAAAGGGAAAAGGGAAACATTTTTATAAAGTGCTATTTTAATCACCATTTTTATACATTGTAGCTCTCTCCAAGCCCAGTAAGAGATGAATGATGGTTCATTTGCATGGAGGTCTGTGAACACCCACTCATCTACCTGTTCTAATTTAAATGATAATCGGATACAGTTATTTTATGCCAATTAAATGAGGGCGCTGCAAAGAATGTTTCTTCACTAGCAACTCTGGCTAACTTTTGGGTAACTTCTGGATCCACATCTCCCAAGCGAAAGACTTTCTTAAACAATGAGGAATGTTTATAATTGGTGTCCCCTTATTCCCAGCACTTTTTGCTTCTAACATTTCCTTTGATACTATATCCTGGCCTGCTCATCATCTAAACAACCTTAGCTTCAAGTAAATCTTGCTTGTGATTTCTACTTTTTATTTCCTCTCAAATCATAGAAAAGAGTGTTTACATTAAAAATGCCTTCATTTCTCATAAATGGATATTCTTCCCTTCCAAAGCAATGATTATACAATAATCCATGGCATTTTTTAAATACAGCAAAGATAATACAATCCAAAATAAACATAGTTTCAAGGCAAATTTCCCCAAAAGTAGGAAAATATGAAAGGGATCAAATAGATGCAGATTCTACCTAAATAATGAGAATGATTTTTTTTTTTTTAACATCAGGTCTTCATTATTTAGGACTTACTGAGTTGTTTTCCATTTTTTTTTAGTATTGCCTGTGTGTCTCTATGTTTGCAAAACTTACTGTGAGTCAAATACATTTCCCCAGTGAATTTATTTTCCTTCCATGGTAAATAACAGAAGGGGGGAAAAAAAGCATTTATACTCACATACCTCTTGTATCTAATTACTTAACAAAACTAATCTTTCCCCCTGCTCCAAATGCCATATGTCTCTAAAATAAATGTTAAGTCCAGGAAAAATCTAGGTATGGAGCAAGTTAAATGGCAACAGAGTAGTTATACATTCATAACCGTATACTGGTGGCTTCCTCAATCCTCCATGACCCCAAGTAGGGGCCCGCGTGGCTGCCAGAGTAGAGGTCTAAACACACTACCTGGTTTTTGTTTTGTTCTGTTTTCAAGTACATGAAATAATCATGGCCAAAGCAGTAAGAACCTCTTCATTCCAGAATTGTGCTCACCAGTCTAGGCAGATTAATCATTTTTTTCTTCAAAGAAAGATAAATTGCCAGTGTATTAAAGCTAAAGTCAGTTCAAGAAAAGGAATGGCGATTCTTCAAGTGCTTGACTGTCATACACACCCAGGACATCCCACAGGATGCCAAGGGACATGAAAAGATATTTTCTGCTAGTGATGGTCTCCCCGTCCTTGGTGACAGCAGTATTACTGTGTTCACTTCCAACTCCGGAGCTTGCTTCCTGTGTTGCCAGTGTATTTGTTGCAATTTACTACATTTTTATATGAGCCTAATTATAGGTGCCGTTAGATAAACTCAGGTCTTTCAAATGAAGGAGTGTCTAGCCCATTTAGGGAAAAGAATTGTATGGACAGCCATGAAACTAATGGTAGGAAAAGTTGGAATTTGGTGGCCTTGATGCTAGTGGTTGCTTTCTGTTAAGGAAAAGACCAGGTATACTAAGAATGTCATAGATGTCATTTCCAACATGCTGATAGAATGTCTTTCTGGTTATCGATCTAAGCCAACCTTGAGAATACTGTTTCCTTGGTGAAAACACCACTTCAGCATATTTTAAAACTATAAGTTATTTTTGTCATTTATATAAGACCTGGTTTTGCTCTTAGTCAAAGATGAAGACAGTAGCTCTGCACAGGGATTTATCTACATCGGTCTTCATCTGAGAAGTGAAGGAATTTCCTCATATTATGTTTAAGAAAATATCTACTTTCTAAACACAGAACACAAAATTATGTCTGTTCCGTTTTGATGGAATTCCAGAACAAATCCTAACCATTGCAATCTCAGTAAAACTAAAGACAATGGATGGTATGTCAAGCGGACTTCATATTACATGTATAATACGTACTGCAATTTCCTCACACCCCTGCCTCTCTTGATTTGCAATGTCCTGATGTCCCCTGTCACTTTCCCAGAGAACTTTCTTTGAAGGTAAAAGCTGTGCAAAAGGCATGAGACTCAGGCCTAGTTTTTGTTTAAATGATGGAAAAACATAAATTATTTTCTAAGTAATAAAGATATGAAAATTATCATTGTAAATAAAGTCTAAAGTTTGAAATGACTGCTTTACAAAAGTGAACTATTTGTGTGATGAACAACTCCTAACTAATGAGAAGTAAAGAATCAAAATATCATTTCTATTCTGCTTTAGGAGGTATTTTTGGTGCTTCCATATCAGTATGGGGATCTCCACTGTCCTTGTCATTCAGTCTTTCTAAAATAATACTGAAAACCACAATAAGCGCCCTATTGTCCTCTTCTCTTCCATCCTAAGTCTGATTCCCACTTAATACTTTTCCTGGTTTATATGCCATTTTGGAAATAAACTGCCTTTTCAAAGAGGCAGAAGGCTCCAGTAAAACAGAGTTCTGTAAACTTTCACAATCTACAGTAAATCAAATTCTCCATATAATTATCAGCTAATGGGTGTGGAAAAAAATCAACAAATTTTCAAATGCGAATAGCTCAACTCCAGGTATCTGAGCACTAAAATATCTATATACTCTGAAACCAGACTGAGTTCCTTTCAATTGCCTTCTCTCCTATCAAGCAGCAAAATACTTTATAACCAGTTCTAAGTCATTCATTTCTCTTGTGATTTCTCTATGAAGTAAAACTATGACCTTGCTGATACTGTCAGTCCATTTTTATACTCTGTCCAACAAAATGGAACTTGAAGACTAGGAGACCAATTCACCATTTTAGGTGAAGAGCATTCCAGAATTAAACTACGCTTAGCTTTTCTAATCAGAGGGAAATGTACCAGTTTTAGGTACTATGATCTTTACATTCACACTACGAAATCATTCTAATAGCAGGTTAACAATAGTGACAAAAAATAATTGAGCATTTTGTTGCTAAATATGTTTGAAGATACAGAACTGAAGATTAAGCCATTATTTAGTTGGTGGAACTCATTATCCGGATTCAAAAATACTGATCTAGTATAGATTGTTTTAGTACAGATAAGACTATAAACTATATGAAATGGTGTATAGATGGAAAACAAAACTGGCTTTTGACATGTGCTTAAGGCTCTTATGTATCCAAATTCCCCATCTAAAGGCAGCTAGTTTTTCTCCATATCATACTTTTAAGGTTGATTACATTGACAGGCATGGGTATCACGGATTTCTGCTTCCTTGAGGAGTTGTGGAGCAAAGAAGAAAAGGCAAGCCTTCTTCTTATTGATAAGAAATACTGAACATGTTCATGTTCAGACAGATTTCCTCATTGTTTTACATCAAGAAGTGATTCTTTAATCATGCAAATAATTCAAACAAAAATGTTTCGAAAAGAATAATATTAAATCATCATATGTAAGTACTACCAAGAATATTAAATTTGATTATTTGAAGCAAAGCAAAAAAAATAATCAAATAAATTTGATTATTTGTTAAAATTTTTTAATCTATTGAAACCTACAAAATGATGTTTCATGGTATAGAGATGCTAAACATTTTGATATAATCAGAACTATTATGTAACAGAAAACTGTAAAAAGTAATATTTAATTATTTATGTAATTCTCTGCACGCCTCAGGGAGGAAAATATTTTATGAAGAGTCCAATAATACATTAAATAGATAAAAATAAATTTAGTCCCCATAATTTAATTAGATTTAGGGTATAAATTAGAGTCTGAATTATCCCAAGAAAGAAGAATGACAAATCCAGCAATTTGTCATGGTTTAGGTTGTTGTAAGATAAATGGTTTACTAATGAAGATTATATTTCACTAAACTCTAAAACAGTTAAGAACCCAAATACTTACCTTCATTACTAAGAAAAATTAAATCTTATTAATCTTGACTTTCACAAAGGAAGCACTGACCGATCAATAAACCACATGCACTACCTTCGTCCGCTAAGACTGATCAAATGGTAGGTTAGAATTTGAGATTCACAAATAGAAAAGTAATTTAAAAAATGTTTTTAAAGCTTAAATGCTTTAAATTTTCTGTGTCAGTAGAAATACCTATCTCAAGTGAAACAGACACTATAGCAGGGAATTCTTTCCTCTTTAAAACAAAACAAAAAGAAAAAGTCAAACTTACAGGAGAAAAGTATGACTTATCTCCAATTTCCCTTCTCTAACTCAAAATTAGTAAAGGAAAAATCATCACAAATTTTCTTCTGCTATAATAAGGAGCAAGATGCCTTTCACCTCAAGTTTTAACCCACCACACACCTAGTTTCATTGTGCAGCACATGGTACTAAAAAAAAAAAAAAAAAAAAAAAAAAAAAAAAAAAAAAAAAAAAAAAAAGGCAGAGCTGTGGATTGGGAGTGAACATGAAAGGATCATCCCAGGACACCTCTTAATCTTTTCTGTGGCAAACCAATTTAGTTCTCAGTTATTCTCGAGTAAAGGTACTTAATGGATCCATATTTCAGTCTTGACTTCCTTTATTACAATCAGCACTTACACATTTTGGAATGTGAACTAGCCCCTAGCGCTTAGAAACTGCTGCTTGAATACTTTTTGAAGGGAAGGATTTTTAAAATTTTACTTTCTATATACTAGCAAATTATTCAGATGGTTTAATGTGAAATTAAAAGTAACTGTTTAAAGATGTTTTCTTTGTGTATATCAGCTGTTGGTTGATAGAATTTCCCTCACTTTTCTTTTAAAAATTAACTGATTATTTTTATGACTCAAAAACTCATATTATACCAGATATTTCATTTTAGCTATGTATAAGCATAATCCTACTATACTATTGTTATCTTTAAATAACAACCCTGACATATCTATGTATCACCTGTCAGTGTGTTTCAATGGCTTGACTTTAAGTATAAATTTGTTCATTAGTTTAAAAAAATCACTATTTAATACTCTGTAAAACATGTGCATAGGATTTTTGCCATATTATATTTGCTTAAATGGTGGGGTTTTTTTTTTTCCATTTGTGAATATCAGTTCATTTCCTAATACATTCTCACAGAAGAATGCATACCATTTTTGTTTCAACGAGAACAGTTTGTTAGTTGACAGGCACTGGAAATAAATATCACTGAATCCAACTACCCCCTGATTTTCTTCCTATAGATTTTTTATCGTACGAATCACAAAATGAAAATTGGTGCTTTTACAGATATTCTGAAACTCTCAGTGCAAAATAATGAAACCGAGACTCTCCCTGGCTTCCTATAATAATATTAGGATATGCAACTGAAAGAACTTTAATTTGAATTCAGAGTGTTTGAGGTTTTGGCTGGTTTGGTTAATTTGATTTGGTTTTTGGTGTTAAAATGTGTTCTGATTCCTGATGGGGCAGTTTTTCTGATCAGTCATTACCTCCTCCTGACAAAAACTTTCATTGGAAAGTTCAGATTAGCATGTCCCAAATATTTATCTCTGTATTATTTGTAAACCAGAGAGTACTGGATTAATTTAGTATTCCTATAAAGCAATATTTTCAAATAACTGCCAACCAAAGTAACAGTGTAAGGGATGTCATTTGTACATGGTAATTTTTAACAATGTAATTCTCATCACTCTCCACAAACCTGAATATGTTTGTTAATAACTTTCCAAATGTATCAACTTTTAGAAACAAAAGAGTGAGGCGTTGGACTTAAGTGATCATTTCGCATTTGAAATAAATCTTGTCCTCTCACCTGTATCTTGCACTTAGTATATGTAGCAATACTTTGTATCATCCTATCACAAGTATTTGTTGTGACTCAGTTAATGGCTGATAAATATTTTGTATAAAGTAGAATCTGTACAGAAAAAATATTAGATAAATTGTATTTATTTTTATTATTTTTTAGCTTAGACACTATAATGATGCTCCTTTTTGGCCAGAATTACTGGAAGTGCCTCTTGGTTTTACATATACATATATACACACACACATATATATATATATATATATAAATGTTATATTAAATATATACTCAGTTAGTAGAATTGGTCACAGATGATCAACGTGGATGTTACAATGTGAAGACAATGTATAATATAAATATAATTCTGTGGTATCATGTTTGATGTAGTCATTTGTACAACCCAAGTCCTCCATCCACTTTTGAATGCATCCTTTCTTCTCATATCCAAATGCAGTAGCCTGTACCCAGCCTACACTGTAATGACACATCCATTGGCCCTCCTACAATTTCCAAGGACTCCTGGAGACTTCTATTCCCATGGTCACATCCCTCTCCCTATCTCTGATGAATTCTTAGCTGCATTAATCTTCATCTAACTTTCTTCAGCTAAGCTGTGCCCTTTCTCTAATAGAATAGTTAGCACCAAAACCAAGATAACCAGATTTCTAATAGCTTCAGGGCCCTGTGAAATACACAGTGCTGCCATTTATACTATGAATGGTACAATTTATCCTATCAAGTTTGCCTATGAATGCCCAATATACAGGATATTTGGTTGTACAGACTCAGAATTGTTTTTGGTCTACATATATAAAAAGCTTTACAAAATTTTGAATGGTTTGAAAACACTCAAATATAGTTCTCTGAAACAAACAAAAGCAAAATGCAATTTCTACCCAAAGTTCCCAAGGAGTCAATTCTTCAATCTACACACACTGATTTCACGATTACCTATGAAACAAAATTCTAATGTCTAAGCCTGTTATATTCAAAGTTCCTTTCACTCTGGCTTCAAACCATGTGCCCATCAAAGGAACCAGCCATTAATCATTTCTATTTCTATATCTTAGGCAAATCAAATTAGTAGGGCATTTTCACACTCTGTATAAATACATTTTCTTTCTCCCTTTGTGCGTACACAAATTCTTCCAACTACACGCACCACAACAGGGCAAGATTGACTATGTCTTTTTGAGTTCTGGATTCTATCCCTCTCCCAGGGCTTTCCTCTTATGGTAATGCTCTGGTCCTCAGTGGAAGGGAGACCATAACTAAGTCCAGTCTGAACTTTCATCTCCTTCCTGTGTTTAGGTACTGTCAAACTGGCCTTAGGTAAGGAAAAGTTAATTTACATGATGGGGTAAGAGAGGTGATGATTGGTAAGTTCTAATGGAGCCTGAGATCCAGGCCAGAGGAAAGGGATGGCCAAAGCCATTGTCTGAAATAGCCTCAGAGATCAGATTAGCGTGTCCTTGGTCACACTAATCCATACTTGGTCCAACTCTACAGATCACCCCTATGCCCACTGAACGCTTAGGAAATGGCTACCACACTCTGACCAACGAAAAGAAAAAACGTAATCAGTTCTTATATGATTAGAGAACTTTCTGCCTGTTAGGATAGTTTTAAGCAACAGTCTTGCTTCTTTTAGTCCTGGAACCACTCCATGTCCAGATCATTCCTTCTTACATCATTGCTGGCTTAAGAGAGGAAACCCAGGTCCACTTCTGCTGAAATCTGACAGATGTGAAGAGTTGTTGAGTGGCCCGTGCTGTCTGGGATCCTCTGGGCTACTGGGACCAGACAGAACTGGATGGGGGAAGGGCGTATTGCTTCGTACTTTGTAGTTATACTCAGGAAATGGGATTGCTCCTTCCTCCATTGTCAAATTGACTGGCTTTTCCCCACCAGATGCCAAAGGTGAATTCATTGAAGGCTTGGGCTCTGGTCTTCAGGGACTTCAAAGCAGATAAAGATTATGCATTAGTTTTCTATTTCTGCCGGAATAAGTTACCACAAACTCGGTAACTTAAAACAAGGCAAATTTATTAGCTCGGAACTCTGTCAGTCAGAAGTCCAGATGGGCTTGGCTGGACTCTCTGCTTTGGGTCTCTCACAAGACTAAAATCAAGTGTTTGCCAGCCTGGCTTCTTTTCTGAAGTCTCTAGAATCATTCAGCTTGTTGGCAGAATACAGTTCCTTCCAATTACAGAGCTGACGTCCCATTCCTTTGCTGGCTGTCCTCTGGGAACCTCTCTCAGCTTCTTAAGGTCACCTCATTCCTCCAGGCATTTCTCCTCTCACCCAGCCCCCACCCCATCTTCAAACAGCGATGGCATGTGATTCATTCTTACACCCTGAGACTTTCTAACTTCAGCTGCTGCTGCATCCTTTCTGTCTCTAGCTCCTGAAAGTTCTCTGCTTTTAAAGGACTCATGTGATTATACTGGACCCAAATGATCCAAGATTCTCTCCCTATATTAAGGTCTTTAACATGAATTACATCTGAAAAGTCTCTTTTGCCGTGTAATTTAACATATTTACAGTTTCTTGGGGATAAGGAGGTAGACAACTTTGGTGGCTATAATTTAATCTTCCACAAATCGTGAAAAGAATGACGAACACAGTAAAGATAATGAAGGCATGTGGACTACACAGCTGTTCCACATCAAGAAAGCTCACGTCCATAATGAAACAGGCAGGTCAGTTTTTAAAAGTCAGCAGTGGCAATGGGGAAAACAGGAAAGGGCCAGTCTTGAGAATGTTACAACAGCCTATTGAAAATAAGCTGTTGGGTGTTTCAATCAAGATGGTGGGATAGAAGGACCTGGAGCTGACCTCCTCCCACAAATACATCAAAAATACATCTACATGTGGGACAATTCTCACAGAATACCTACTGAACGCTGGCAGAAGATCTCAGATGCCTAAGAGTGCAAGAAAGATCTCCACGTAACTGGGTAGGATGAAAGGGGTAAAAAAAGGAACCTGGACCTGCACCCCTGGGAGGGAGCTGTGAAAGAGGAAAGGTTCCTGCATTCTTAGAAGCCCCCTCACAGGTGTGGAGATCAGCTGGGAAAGAAAGGGAGCTTCACAGGCTCGGAGGAGAGCATATCAACTGGTTTGTGGCAGGCAGAACAGAGAGAGACCTGCACAGACAGTCCGTGTCACCACCCTGCACTCCCAAGCCAGTGCATCCACTGGTATGGGCAGGGTCTGGATGCTGAAACTCAGGCATTAGAGGAAAGACCCAGGGACAGGACTGGGGTTGGCTGTACAGAGACAGCCTGAAGGGGCTAGACTGTAGTACCACCGCAACCAGGGGGTGTACACAGAAGAAGCCTGAGCCTGCCATAGAAGCTGAGCACCACTGTTAAGGAGTGTGCAAAGGGAGGTGTAGGGCCCAGCATTGCACTCTAACTCTTTGCATCCTCATAGTGGGCATGGTGCCGCCACTGAAACCCCATTATTAATGCACATGCAAGCAAAAGGAAGAGCAGGGCCTGCCACAGCAGCCTCTTTTGCCAAGCACTCTCATCTGGCTCAGCACCACTTCTACAAGTTCTGAGAGTGCACGAGTGCCAGTGGGTTGACCACATGCAGAGGCAGGGCTAAAATCAGAGCTGATCACCAGGGGCCAAGCAACTTAGGAAGCAGGGCTGAAATCTGAGCCCTCTCCCTGTGGCTGTGAGATATGTGGATTTATGCCACCACCAATGGCTCTGTAAACTCAGCACCTGCAGGACATCCGAGTGAACAATGGGTGCTCCCTGGCTGGGATGGGTGTGACTTTAGAAGCTGTGGGCTTTGGGTATGTGCACATGGAGGCTGGGCTGGGCCAGGGTCTAGGCTGCCTCCATTGCTCCCACAGCAGGTCCAGGTAGGTAGGTGCATGACTACTGTGGTCCTGGTAGCTGACTTCAGTGGATCTGAGCCTATGGATGCATGCTGGTGGCTTTGTGAAAAAAATGCCTCAGGTATATTAGGGCCGATTGCCAGCCTTCCCATGGTTGAGGCGGGGCTGAAGGTGGTGCCCAAAACAGTAAACTTTGTGAGCCCACACAACGGGTGAAAGAGGGACACCACAGAGCTCATATCCTGCTGGACAGCTCTGGTGGAGGAATACTCAGTGGCTCCTCTCCCAGTGGGAGTGCTCCAATATCCTGCCTACCTCACACCGCAGTTCAGAAATGGATCTGGAGACTTCTACTCCAGCAACTAAGGAGACCTGCCCCCAAAAGGGCTGTGAAAATCACAGAGCAAAGAGGAGTTCTTGAGCAACAGCCAGTGCAAGCTCTGATCACCACAACACAAGCCACACCCCCTATCAAGGGGATAATGGCCAGCACACATGGAGGAAAGAGGTGGAAGGCATCCACACTAAAAACAGCCCTTGCACCAAAAATATTAAACCCACACAGTCTGCATAGGGATGCTTCCACATAAAAATAGCCCTCCAAGAACACAGTAGATAATTTTTTTCTCCTAAATATATAGAGTAAGAGAAATATAAGTAAAATGAAGAAGCAGAGAAACTATTCCAAATTTAAAGATTAGTGAATTCCCCTGATAGAACAGACAATAAAATAGAAGACTTCAGTCTAACAGACACCAGGTTCGAAAAGGAGATAATGAAAATACTGAAGGAATTAAGAAGGGATATCGATTAAAATGCAGATTACTGTAAACAGGAACAAGAAACTATAAAGAGAGGCCAAGAAAAATTAGAAAATTCATCTACTGAGATGAAAGCTGAGCTAAAGGTAATAAAAAGCAGACTGAATAAGGCAGAAAAATGAATAAGTGGTCTGGAAGATAGGATAATGGAAATCACCCAATCAGAACAGCAGACAAAAAGCCAAATGAAAAAAATGAAAGCAATATAAGAGACCTATGGGATAATATAAAGCCTGCCAATTTGAGCATAATAGGGGTTCCCAAAGGAAAAGAAAGAGAAAAGGGGATCAAAAATGTATTTAAAGAAATTATTGCTGAGACCAAATCTAAAGAAGGAAAGAGATATCCAGGTACAGGAAGCACAGAGGGTCCCAAACAAGATGAACCCAAACAGACCTACACCAAGACATGTTATAATTAAAATGGCAAAAGTTAAAGACAAAGTGAGGATTCAAAGGCAGCAATAGAAAAACAAAGAATTATGAGTGAACCGCTATAAGGCTATCAGCTGATTCCTCTACAGAAACACTGCAGGCTAGAAGGGAGTAGCAAGATATATTCAAAGTTCTGAAAGGGAAAAATTTGCACCCCAGGATATTCTACCCAACAAGATTATCACTTAGAATAGAAAGAGAGATAAAGAGTTTCTCAGACAAGCAAAAACTAAAAGAATACAGCAATACTAAACTTATCCTAAAAGAAATATTGAAAGGACTTTTTCTAAATAGAAAAGAAGCAAAAATCTATAGGAATGAGTAATGACAATTGGGAAGTAAGTATACAGGGCCCTGAACCAAGATGGCAGAGTAGAAGGACAAGCTCTCACTCCCTCTTGTGAGAACACCAGAATCACAACAAGCTGCTGGACATTCATTGACAGGAAGATACTGGAACTCATCAAAAAAAAGATATCTCACATCCAAAGACAAAGGAGAAGCCACAATGAGATGGTAGGAGGGGCACAATCACAGTAAAATGAAATCCCATAACTGCTGGGTGGGTGACTTACAGACTGGAGAACACTTATACCACAGAAGTCCACTCACTGGAGTGAAGGTTCTGAGCCCCACGTCAGGCTTCCCAACCTGGGGGTCTGGCAACGGGAGGAGCAATTCCTAGAGAATCAGAATTTGAAGGCTAGTGGGATTTGATTGCAGGACTTCAACAGAATTGGGGGAAACAGGGACTCCACTCTTGGAGGGCACACACAAAGTAGTGTGCACATTGGGACTCGGGGAAGGAGCAGTGACCCCAAGGGAGACGGAACCAGACCTACCTGCTTGTGTTGGAGGGTCTCCTGCAGAGGTGGGGGGTGGCTGTGGTTCACCATGGGGACAGGGATGCTGGCAGCAGAGGTTCTGGAAAGTGCTCCTTGGCATGAGCCCTCCCAGAGTCTGCAATTAGCACCACCAAAGAGCCTAGGTAGGCTCCAGTGTTGGGTTGCCTCAGGCCAAACAACCAACAGGGAGGGAACCCAGCCCTGCCTATCAGCAGTCAAGCAGAAAAAAGTTTTACTGAGCTCTGCCCACCAGAGAAACAGTCAGCTCTACCCACCACCAGTCTGCCCCATCAGGAAACTTGCACAAGCCTCTTAGATAGCCTCATCCACCAGAGGGCAGACAGCAGAAGCAAGAAGAACTACAGTCCTGAAGCCTGTGGAACAAAAACCACATTCACAGAAAGATAAACAAGATGAAAAGGCAGAGGGCTATGTACCAGATGAAGGAACAAGATAAAACCCCAGAAAAACAACTAAATGAAGTGGAGACAGGCAACATTACAGAAAAAGAATTCAGAATAATGATAGTGAAGATGATCCAGGACCTCAGAAAAACAATGGAGGCAAAGACCAAGAAGATGCAAGAAATGTTTAACAAAGACCTAGAAGAATTAAAGAACAAACAGATGAACAATACAATAACTGAAATGAAAACTACACTAGAAGGAATCAATAGCAGAATAACTGAGGCAGAAGAACGGATAAGTAACCTGGAAAACAGAATGGTGGAATTCACTGCTACAGAACAAAATAAAGAAGAAAGAATGAAAAGAAATGAAGACAGCCTAAGAGACCTCTGGGACAACATTAAATGCAACAATATTCACATTATAGGGGTCCCAGAAGGAGAAAAGAGAGAGAAAGGACCCAAGAAAATATTTGAAGACATTATAGTAGAAAACTTCCCTAACATGGGAAAGGAAATAGCCACCCAAGTCCAGGAAGCGCAGAGAGTCCCATACAGGATAAAACCAAGGAGAAACACACTGAGACACATAGTAATCAAACTGGCAAAAATTAAAGACAAAGAAAAATTATTGAAAGCAGCAAGGGAAAAATGAAAAATAACATACCAGGAAACTCCCATAAGGTTAACAGCTGATTTATCAGCAGAAACTCTACAAGCCAGAAGGAAGTGGCATGATATACTTAAAGTGATGAAAGAGAAGACAATACAACCAAGATTACTCTACCCAGCAAGGATCTCATTCAGATTCGATGGAGAAATCAAAAGCTTTACAGACAAGCAAAAGCTAAGAGAATTCAGCACCACCAAACCAGCTCTATAACAAATGCTAAAGGAACTTCTCTAAGTGGGAAACACAAGAGAAGAAAAGGACATACAAACACAAAACAATTAAGAAAATGGTCATAGGAACATACATATCGATAATTACCTTAAACATGAATGGATTAAGTGCTCCAACCAAAAGACACAGGCTTGCTGAATGGATACAAAAACAAGACTTATATATGCTGTCTACAAGAGACCCATTTCAGACCTAGGGACACACACAGACTGAAAGTGAGGGGATGGAAAAAGATACTCCATGCAAATGGCAATCAAAAGAAAGTTAGAGTAGCAATACTCATATCAGATCAAATAGACTTTAAAATAAAGAATGTTACCAGAGACAAAGAAGGACAATATATAATGATTAAGGGATCAATCCAAGAAGAAGATATAACAATTATAAATGTATATGCACCCAACATAGGAGCACCTCAATACATAAGGCAACTGTTAACAGCTATAAAAGAGGAAATCGACAGTAACATAATAATAGTGGGGGACTTTAACACCTCACTTACACCAATGGACAGATCATCCAGACAGAAAATTAATAAACACAAGCTTTAAATGACACAATAGACCAGATAGATTTAATTGATATTTATAGGACATTCCATCCAAAAAGAGCAGATTACACTTTCTTCTCAAGTGTGCATGGAACATTCTCCAGGATATAGATCACATCTTGTGTCACAAATCAAGCCTCAGTAAATTTAAGAAAGTAAATTGAAATCAAATCAAGCATCTTTTCTTACCAAAACGCTATGAGATTATAAATGAATTACAGGGGGAAAAAAACGTAAAAAACACAAACACATGGAGGCTAAACAATACCTTACTAAATAACCAAGAGATCACTAAAGAAATCAAAGAGGAAATCAAAAAATACCTAGAGACAAATGACAACAAAAACAAGACGATCCAAAACCTATGGGATGCAGCAAAAGCAGTTCTAAGAGGGAAGTTTATAGCAATACAATCGTACCTCAAGAAACAAGAAAAATCTCAAATAAACAATCTAACCTTACACCTAAAGGAATTAGAGAAAGAAGAACAAACAAAACCCAAAGTCAGCAGAAGGAGAGAAATCATAAAGATCAGAAATAAATTAAATAGAAACAAAGAAAACAATAGCAAAGATCAATAAAACTAAAAGCTGGTTCTTTGAGAAGATAAACAAAATTGATAAACCATTAGCCAGACTCATCAAGAAAAAGAGGGAGAGGACTCAAATCAATAAAATTAGAAATGAAAAAGGAGAAGTTACAACAGACACCACAGAAATACAAAGCACCCTAAGAGACTACAACAAGCAACGCTATGCCAATAAAATGGACAACCTGGAAGAAATGGACAAATTCTTAGAAAGGTATAACCTTCCAAGACTGAACCACGAAGAAATAGAAAACATGAACAGACCAATCACAAGTAATGAAATTGAAACTGTGATTAAAAATCTTCCAACAAACAAAAGTCCAGGACCAGATGGCTTCACAGGTGAATTCTATCAAACATTTAGAGAAGAGCTAACACCCATCCTTCTCAAACTCTTCCAAAATATTGCAGAGGAAGGAACATTCCCAAACTAATTCTATGAGGCCACCATCACCCTGATACCAAAACCAGACAGAGATACTACAAAAAAAAGAAAATTACAGACCAATATCACTGATACATATACATGCAAAAATCCTCAGCAAAAAACTAGCAAACAGAATCCAACAACACATTAAAAGGATCATACACCATGATTAAGTGGGATTTATCCCAGGGATGCAAGGATTTTTCAATGTACACAAATCAATAATTGTGATACACCATATTAACAAGTTGAAGAATAAAAACCATATGATCATCTAAATAGATGCAGAACAAGCTTTTGACAAAATTCAACACCTATTTACGATAAAAACTCTACAGAAAGCGGGCATAGAGGGAACGTACCTCAACATAATAAAGGCCATATATGACAAACCCACAGCAAACATCATTCTCAATGGAGAAAAACTGAAAGCATTTCCTCTAAGATCAGGAACAAAACAAGGACATCCACTCTCATCACTATTATTCAACATAGTTTTGGAAGTCATAGCCATGGCAGTCAGAGAAGAAAAAGAAATAAAAGGAATACAAATTAGAAAAGAAGAAGTAAAACTGTCACTGTTTCCAGATGACATGATACTATACATAGAGAATCCTAAAAATGCCACCAGAACACTACTAGACCTAATCAATGAATTTGGTAAAGTTGAAGAATACAAAATTAATGTACAGAAATTGCTTGCATTCCTATACACAAATGATGAAAAATCTGAAAGGGAAATTAAGGAAACACTCCCATTTACCACTGCAACAAAAGGAATAAAATACCTAGGAATAAACCTACCTACAGAGACAAAAGACCTGTATGCAGAAAACTATAAGACACTGATGAAAGAAATTAAAGATGATACCAACAGATGGAGAGATATACCATGTTCTTGGATTCGAAGAATCAATATTGTGAAAATGACTATACTACCCAAAGCGATCTACAGATTCAATGCAATGCCTATCAAATTACCAATGGCATTTTTTACGTAACTAGAACAAAAAATCTTAAAATTTGTATAGAGACACAAAAGACCCCTAATAGCAGTCTTGAGGGAAAAAAACAGAGTTGGAGGAATCAGACTCCCTGACTTCGGACTATACTACAAAGCTACAGTAATCAAGACAATATGCTACTGGCACAAAAACAGAAACATAGATCAATGGAACAAGATAGAAAGCCCAGAGATAAACTCACGCACCTAAGGTCAACTAATCTATGACAAAGAAGGCAAGGATATACAATAGAGAAAAGACAGTCTGTTCAATAAGTGGTGCTGGGAAAACTGGACAGCTACATGTCAAAGAATGAAATTAGAACACTCCCTAACACCATATACAAAAATAAACTCAGAATGGATTACAGACCTAAATGTAAGACCGGACACTATAAAAGTCTTAGAAGAAAGCATAGGAAGAACACTCTTTGATATAAATCACAGAAAGATCTTTTTTGATCCACCTCCTAGAGTAATGGAAATAAAAACAAAAATAAACGAAAGGGACCTAATGAAACTTCAAAGCTTTTTCACAGCAAAGGAAACAAGAAGCAAGACAAAAAGACAACCCTCAGAATGGGAGAAAATATTTGCAAACGAATCAATGGACAAAGGATTAATCTCCAAAATATATAAACAGCTCATGCAGCTCAATATTAAGAAAACAAACAACCCAATCCAAAAATGAGCAGAAGACCTAAATAGACATTTCTCCAAAGAAGACATACAGATGGACAAGAAGCACATGAAAAGCTGCTCAACATCACTAATTATTAGAGAAATGCAAATCAAAACTACAATGAGGTATCACCTCACACCAGTTAGAATGGGCTTCATCAGAAAATCTACAAACAACAAATGATGTAGAGGGTGTGGAGATAACAGAACCCTCTTGCACTGTTGGTGGGAATGTAAATTGATACAGCCACTATGGAGAACAGTATGGAGGTTCCTTAGAAACCTCAAATACAATTACCATATGACCCAGCAATCCCACTACTGGGCATATACCCAGAGAAAACCATAATTCATAAAGACACATGCACCCCAATGTTCATTGCAGCACTATTTACAATAGCCAGGTCATGGAAGCAACCTAAATGTCCATCGACAGACGAATGGATAAAGAGGATGTTGCACATATATACAATGGAATATTACTCAGCCACAAAAAGGAACAAAACTGGGTCATTTGTAGAGACGTGGATGGACATAGAGACTGTCATACAGGGTGACGTAAGTCAGAAAAAGAAAAATATTGTATATTAATGCATATATGTGGAATCTAGAAAAATGGTACAGATAAACCGGTTTGCAGGGCAAAAATAGAGACACAGGTGTAGAGAACAAATGAATGGACACCACGGCAGGAAAGCAGCAGGGGGTGGTGGGATGAATTGGGAGACTGGGATTAACATATATACATTAATATATTTAAAACAGATAACTAATAAGAACCTGCTGTATATATATATATATATAAAGACAGAGTGCCAGATTGGATATAAAAACAAGAGCCTACAATATGCTGCCTACAAGAGACCCACTCTAGGGCAAAGGACACATATAGATTGACAGTGATGGTATGAAAACTGATATTTCATTCAAATGGAAATGACAAGAAAGTGGCTCACAATACTCATATCAGACAAAGTAGACTTTAAAACAAAGGCCATAAGGAAAGATAAAGGACACTATATAATGATAAAAGGATCAATACAAGAAGAGGATATTATACCCGTCAACATATATGCACCCAATATAGGAGCACCCAGATACATAAAACAACAGATATAAAGGGAGAAATTGAAGGGAATACAATAATAATAGGAGACTTTAACACCCTACTCACATTAATGGACAGATCTCCTAGACAGAATATCAATAAGGCAACAGAGATCTTAAATGATACAATAGGACAGTTAGACTTAACTGACATTTTCAGGACATTACATCCAAAAAAAACAAAATAAACATTCTTTTCAAGTGCACATGGAACACTCTCCAGGACTGACCATGCACTGGGGCACAAAATAAGCCTTAACAAATTTAAGAGTATAGAAATTATTTTAAGCATCTTTTATGACCACTATGGCATGAAACTAGAAGGCAGCCACAGAAAAAGAAATGAGAAAAACATGAATACATGGATAGTAAACAGTATGCTACTAAAAAAAACAACGGGTCAATGATGAAATCAAAGAGGAAATTAAAACATACCTTGAGACAAATGAAATGAGAATACAACCATACAAAATCTATGGGATGGGCTTCCCTGGTGGCACAGTGGTTGAGAGTCCGCCTGCCAATGCAGGGGACACGGATTCGTGCCCCGGTCCGGGAAGATCCCACATGCCGTGGAGTGGCTGGGCCCGTGAGCCATGGCCGCTGAGCCTGCGCGTCCGGAGCCTGTGCTCCACAATGGGAGAGGCCACAACAGTGAGAGGCCTGCGTACGGCAAAAAAAAAAAAAAACAAACAAACTATGGGATGCATCAAAATCAGTTCTTAGAGGGAAG
>RJWK010004566.1:0-12967 GCA_004363435.1 Platanista minor | reverse complement strand
TAAAACCAAGAACTTGTTCTTTGAAAGTGTAAACAAAACTGAGAAACCTCTGGCCAGGCTCACCAAGAAGAAAAGAGAGAGGATCCAAATAAACAAAATAAGAAATGAAAAAGGAGAAATAATAGTGTGGAAATACAAAAAAACCTTAAGAGAATACTATGCACAATTATATGCCAACAAATTCAACAACTTAGAAGAAATGGACAAGTTTCTAGAAACATACAGTCCAACAAAACTGAATCAAGAAGAAATAGATAATTTGAACAGACCAATCACTACAAATGAAATAGAATCTGGAATAAAAACACTCCCTATAAAAAAAGTCCAGGACTTTTGGCTTCACATGTGAATTCTACAAAACATACAAAGAAGAACTTATATCGATTCTTCTCAAACTCTTCCGAAAGACTGAAGCAGAGGGAGCACTCCAAAGGACATTCTATGAAGCCACCAGCACCCTGATACCAAAACCAGACAAAGATACTAAGAAAAAAAGTATCTATATGCAGGCCAATATCTTTGATGAATATAGATGCAAATATTCTCAACAAAATACTAGCAAACCAAATCCAACAACACATGAAAAAGATCATACACGATGACCAAGTTGGATTCATCCCAGGGTCAGAAAGATGGTTCAACATACACATATCAATCAATGTAATACACCCAAACAGCAAAAGAAAAAAACCACATGATCATCTCAATAGATGCAGAAAAAGGATTTGATAAAATTCAACCTCGCTTCATGATAAAAACTCTTCCCAAAGTGGGTATTGAGGGAACATATCTCAATATAATAAAAGCTATTTATGACAAACCCACAGCCAATGTAGTACTCAACAGTGAAAGGCTGAAAGCCTTCTTACTAAAATCAGGAACAAGGCAATGATGCCCACTCTCACCACTTCTATTCAACGTAGAATTGACAGTCCTAGCCAGAGCAATCAGACTAGAAAAAATAAAAATTATCCAAATTGGAAGAGAAAAGGTAAAATTGTCATTATATGAAGATGACATGATACTATATATAGAAAACCCTAAAGACTCCACACAAATACTGCTAGAACTGATAAATGAATTCAGCAAGGTAGCATGATACAAGATTAACATACAGAAATAGGTTGCATTTCTTTATATTAACAATGAAATATCAGAAAGGGAGTAATAAAAAATTCCTTTTAAGATAACATCAAAAACAATAAAATACTTAGGAATACACTTGACCAAGGAGATGTAAGACTTATACGCTGAGAACTATAAAACATTAATAAAGGAAATTGATGTTGATTCAAAGAAATGGGAAGATATCCCATGCTCTTGGACTGGAAGAATTAATACTGTTAAAATGGACATTCTACCCAAAGCAATGTACAGATTTAATGTGATCCCTATCAAATTTTTTACAGCACTAGAATAATCCAAAAATTTACATGGAACCATAAAAGATCCAGAATTGCCAAAGCAATCCTAAGGAAAAAGAACAAGGCAGAAGGCATAACCCTCCCAAACTTTAGACTATACTACAAAGCTAAAGTAATCAAAACAGTGTGGTATTGGCACAAAAACATGCATACAGATCAATGGAACAGAAAAGAAACTCCAGAAATAAACCCACACACCTACAATCAATTAATCTTCAACAAAGCTGGCAAGAATATACAATGGAGAAAAGACAGTCTCTTTAGCAAGTGGTGCTGGGAAAGTTGGACAGCTTTGTGTAAATCAATAAAGCTAGAACACACTCTCACACCATACACAAAAATAAACTCAAAATGGCTTAAAGACTTAAATAATAAGGCATGACACCATAAAACTCCTAGAAGAACATAGGCAAAACGTTCTCTGACATAAACCACACCAATGTTTTCTTAGGTCTCCCAAGGCAAGAGGAATAAAAACAAAAATAAACAAACGGGACCGAATTAAACTCAAAAGTTTTGCACAGCAAAGGAGACCATAAGCAAAATGAAAAGACAATCAGAATGGGAGAAAATATTTGCAAATGATGTGACCGACAAGGGCTGAATCTCCAAAATACAAACAGCACATACAACTCAACAACAATAAAACAAACAACCCAATCGAAAAACAGTCAGAAGAACTTAATAGACATTTCTCCAAAGAAGACATACAGATGGCCAGTCAGCACATGAAAAGATGCTCAACATCACTAATTATTAGAGAAATGCAAATCAAAACTACAATGAGGTACCACCTCACAGGGATCAAAATGGCCATCATTAAAAAGTCCACAAATAACAAATGCTAGAGAGGGTGTGGAGAAACAGGAACCCTCCTACACTGTTGGTGGGAATGTAAATTGGTGCAGCCACTATGGAACGATATGGAGGTTCCTCCAAAAACTAAAAACAGAGTTGCCTATGATATGGCAATCCCACTCCTGTGCATATATCCAGACAAAGCTATAATTTAAAAATAAACATGCACCCCTATGTTCACAGCAGCACTATTCACAGTAGCCAAGACATGGAAACAACCTAAATGCCCATCGACAGAGGAATGGATAAAGAAGGTGTGGTATGTATATACAATGGAATATTACTCAGCCATAAAAAAATAATGAAATAATGCCATTTGCAGCAACATGGTTGGACCTAGAGATTATCATACCAAGTGAAGTCAGAAAGAAAAAAAAATACCATATGATATCACTTATATGTGGAATCTAAAATATGATACATATGAAGTGATCTACGAAACAGAAACAGACTCACAGACATAAAGAAGAAACTTGTCATTGCCAAGGGGATGGGCTAGGTGGAGGGATGGATTGGGAGTTTGGGATTAGCAGATGCAAACTATTATATATAGAATTGATAAACAACAAGATCCTACTATATAGCACAGGAAACTATATTCAATATCCTATGATAAACCATAATGGAAAAGAATGTGAAAAATAATGTATACATATATGTATAACTGAATCATTTTGCTGTACAGCAGAAATTAACACAACATTGTAAATCAATTATACTTCAAGAAAATAAATTTTAAAAAAGAAAGAAAATAAGCTGTTGGGCTGTGGTATGATATAATGCAGTATATGCTCTTAACCATCTAACAGTATATGTTGCTGTTTATCCTATAGCCAGAATACATAGGTATTTGAATTAAAGGGTGGAAGCAGGAATTCTCTCATTATTATACCTTATAACCAACTTATTTTTCTCCCCATGTCTTAAAATTTTGATTTTGCTTGTTGAGAGGAAGTAGTTTCCAAATGAGGGATACTCTGACCAGAGGACATGATATTTCCATTACCTGGAATTGATGCTACCACATGGCCATTTTGTTCTCTCACTGAGTCAACAGGAGAGGAACTGATTGATCCCAATTTATTAAGTTGAAATAAGATTTCTGCTACAAAGTAGTGGCAAGATTGTATTTGGAGCCCAGAGGATTCTCCATGGAGCCTTTTAGTACTTCTGTGTCAAGCAGTAAATGTAGTAGAAAACTAGAGCAACCCAATAAAGGCAGGACCATGAAGAACACTGACCCTTCAGGACTGAAGTTTTGGGTCATATCATTAGCAAAAAACCTCACATAGCTGTCTGATTATATGATATATGATATGTATCCATCATTATGGTATCAGATAGAGTATTTTCAGTGTCTTAAAAAAAATCTATGCTCTGCCTATTCACCTTTCCCCTCCACCCCTAACCCTTAGCAACCACTAATCTTTTTACTGTCATCATATTTTTGACTTATCCAGAATGTCATATAATGGGAATCATATAGTATGTAGCCTTTTTGAATTGGTTTCTTTCAGTTAGTAATATGCATTTAAAATTCTTCTATGTCTTTTTAACACTAAATAATATTCCACTGTCTGGATGGACAACAGTTTACCCATTTCCTTACTGAAGAACATCATGATTGCTTCCAAGTTTTGGCAATTATAAAGCTACTATAAACATCTGTGTGCAGGTTTTGAGTGGACACAAATTTTTCAACTCCTTTGGGTAAATACCAAGAAGTGTGATTGCTGGATCATGTGGAATGAGTATCTTTAGTTTTATAAGAAATCATCAAACTCTCTTTCATAGTGTCTGTATCATTTTGTATTCCTATCAGCAATGAATGTGAGTCCCTGTGCCTCCGCATCCTTGTCAACATTTGTTGTTGTCAGTGTTCTGCATTTGGGCCATTCTAATAAGTGTGTAGTGGTATATTATTATCATTTTAACTTGCATTTCCCTGATGGTAAATGATGTGGAGCATCTCTTCATATGCTTATTTGCCATCCATATATCATCTTTGGCCTTTTTTTTTTTTTTTTTTTGCGGTACGCGGACCTCTCACTGCTGTGGCCCCTCCCACTGCGGAGCACAGGCTCCGGACGCGCAGGCTCAGTGGCCGTGGCTCACGGGCCCAGCCGCTCTGCAGCATGTGGGATCCTCCCGGACTGGGGCACGAACCCGTGTCCCCTGCACCGGCAGGTGGACTCCCAACCACTGTGCCACCAGGGAAGCCCTTTGGCCCATTTTTAAATCAGGCCCATCTCCTTTTTCCCTTGCAACTTTTGGATGGGAAAAAAATGAGTTGTTTGTCTTACCGAGATTCTCCATTTTGGATCTTGCTGATTGTATTTTCATAGTGTAATTTACACGTTATTCTCTTCCCTGTATTTCTTATGAAATGGTACTTAGATCTATAAACTGACACTTGATAAGATTAGTTTTGCTTGGAATTAGGGAGGAGGGCTCTTTCAAAGGTGATATTTCAGGTTTCTAACTTTCGTAAAGATGTTCAAAATAGCTGTTTCTTTTTCGAAATATTATTCATCACTTATGACCATTCATTAATTCCTTAGGGTTTGAAAATTATAATTCTCTCATCCCCCTTTTTTGTTTATTATTTGGAATGCTTCTATAGAGAGATTTGTCTTTATACTTTAATAATTCTAATAAACATACTGAATAGGAAAGGCAGGATCAATGCAATTTTCCCCCTAAGTACCAGTTTTAAATGTATTAAAGTGGTGCCTTACAAGCATCCAAAGTTGACCGTGTGACTTTTTTGTAGTGTTGTTATGAATTCATTAATTTAAACATCCTATATAATTCAACTCTTACAGTTATTATCTTACTGACACTCAAAATTTTCCTATATTTGACTAGCAGGAGCTTATTCACATTGGCTCCTGAGTCCTTCGGGCACAATCTAGTCTCCAAGGTCTCCTTGCTTTTCAGTATGACAAGATATTCTGGGCCCACCTTATGTCCCCAGACTTAGTAACAGTCACATATCAAAAAACCATGGTTCCTTTTTTTGTGATATTTATAGACCCCAATTCAGTGCTAGTTGTACTTATTGCTACTTGGTTGATCATTGCTTCTAGATATTTTCTGTCCAGAGCTACGATATATATAATTTTCAGACTGAAAACTCCTAACTGAAATTTAGGTCTATAAAGTGCTTCCTAACTTCACTTATCTTATATTATACATGGTACTTTAAGCCATGAAGCTGTATGAGGTTACTAAAGGGGTAAATGTAGAGAGAGCAGAGAAGATATTTCCAGGACTGAACTGTGGGGTACCCCAGCAGTGAAGACTAAGAGGAAAGGACCACTGAGGCAGGAGGAAAACTCAGGGAGTGTGGTGTTCTGAAAACCATGTGAAGAAAATGGATTAAAGAGAAGGGCACAATCAATGGTATACAATTCTGCTAATTGATCAGTTAAAATGAGGTCTGGAAATTGATCGCTGGATTTATTCATGTGAAGCATTTGATATTATTGACGAAAGCAGTTGTGGTGGAATGGTGGAAGAAAAACAACTAATTTGAGTTGGTGGGAAAAGAATGAGAAGAAGAATTAAATGAAGAGTATAGATGAAGGCTTGGTCTTAGAAACGTGGAGCATCCATAGGAACAGAAGGGAAGACAGATCATATGAATACAAATATAGGTGGAGAGTAAATGTGGTGAGGCAGGTTGCAATATTTCTCTCCTGATTTTTTTCTGTTTCATCAGTGACTTCCCTAGTCAAGGTCAGCTGACAATGAAAGTTGGGAAAGAAATATTGAAAGTTTGAGAAGTCATTCAGGACAGCAAGTGATTGGGTTATTAAAAGGTATTATGTTTGGAGGTGGGATCAAGGTGGCAGCATAAGAATATATGGAGCTCATCTCCCCCCACGAACACATTAAAAATACATCTACATGTGGAACAATTCTCACTGAAAACTAACTGGAAACTGGCAGAAGGGCTCCTGTATAACCAAGACTCTAAGAAAGATACACACGTAATTGGATAGGAAGGGAAGAAAAGCAATCAGGTCAGGACCTGTGCCCCTGGGAGGGAACTCAGATAAAAAAGATTACATAGGCAGACACCCACCCTGGGGAGTGAGTAGACAGAGCTACAGATTGGGCACCACAGTCCTGGGATTCTACAGGAGGGAGATAAGTCCCCTTGGCTGGTTGAAGGACCACTGAGACAAACAGAAGGGCTGTGGAATGCCTGGACTATGCTCATGAAGAGCACATGCATGCTGGCTAGCCCACATGGCAGAGACAGCTCTGCTCTAGTGGCTGCTGGGTTTCCCACAATCACCTTGCCTCGTGCCCCAACCTGAGCCAAGTAAACGTTCTGGCTCTGCTCACTTTACATTGCAGGGTGGCATTGTGTCTGGGGTCATCAAGCCCAAGAAAAAGACATCACAGGGTGGCATTGGATCTGGGGTAGTCAGGCCCAGGGAAAAGAGTTGACTGTGGGACACAGCGCCTACCCAGGGTGGAACCCAGGGGAATTGGGTGGTGGCTATTTTCGGTGCTTACTCTGCATCACCCCAGAAGCAGTCCAGATCTCTGGCTGCAGCTGCTCCACCAGACTGACCATTTTAACAGGGAACTAGAAAATATAAAAAAGATCCAATAAGAAATGAAGAATTCAATAGATGAAATATAAAACACACTAGAAGGGAGATTGGATCAGATGGCAGATGAATAGGATATGGAGTTCACCTTCTCCCACAAATACATCAAAAATACTTCTACATGTGTAATGATTCTCACAGAACATCTAATGAACGCTGGCAGAAGATCTCAGAGTTCCAAAAGGACAAGAAAATCTCCACATAACTGGGTAGGAAAAGAGAAAAAAGAAAAAAAAAAAGAGAGCAAGAGAGAGAAAGAAGGAAATAAGGATGGGACCTGTGCTCCTGGGAGGAAGCTGTGAAAGAGGAAAGGTTTCCACACACTGGGAAGTCCCCTCACTGGTGGGGAGATCAGCTAGGCAGAGAGGGAGTTTCAGAGCCTCAGAGGAGAGCACAAAAAGCATATGTGGAGGGCAAATCATAGAGAGACCTGCACAGATGATCAGTGCCACTGCCCAGCACTCCCCAACCTGAAATGCTCATCTGCTGGAGTGGGCAGGGGCTGGGTGCTGAGGCTCAGGCTTCAGAGGTCAGATGCTGGGGAGAGGACTGGGGTTGGCTGTGTGGAGACAGCCTGAGGGGACTAGGGTGTGGTGCACCACAACTGAGGGGGTATGGGAAGAAGCCTGGGCCTGCTAGGGAGGCAAGGTGCCATTGTTGGGAGCAAGCAAGGAGCGGGGCGGGATCACCATAGGAGCATCTTTCTCCATGTGTGCTCTCAGGTGGCAGGGCACTTCCTACATGAACTCCAGGGGTGAATACAAGCTGCCACTGCCTTCTCGGACTCCAGAGACAGGCAGGGACAGCTGCCACTGCCAAGGGTACAACAACCAGGCGCCAGTCACTGCTGTCAACTTCCTAGGAGCATGCATGGTCTGCTGCCCCCATTACCACAGGTCCCACGACTGGGCACCAACCACTGCCCCCAGCTCCCTGAAAGTACATGGGGTCTAATGCTGCCACCACTGCCGAGGGTCCCATGACCGGGTGCCAACTGCTCCCCCTGCCTTCCTGGGAACATGCATGGGCCATGCACCTACGCTGAGGAAAGAGACTGCAAGCATCCAAGCCAAAAACAGCTCTCACACCAAAAAAATATTAAACCCACACAAGCTATGCAGGAACAATCCTGTGTATAAATAGCCCTCTAAAACTACAGCAGATAATCGTTTCTCCTAAACTCACAGAGTAAGAGAAATATAAGCAAAATGATGAAGCAGAGGATCATTCCCAGTTAAAAAACCACGAGTATTCCCATGAAGGAATAAACAATGAAACAGACCTCTTCAGTCTAGTAGACACAAAGTTCTAAAAGGAGGTAATGAAAATACAGAAGGAATTAAGAAAGGCTAAGGACAGAAACGCAGATTACTGGAAAAAGAAAATATAAATTATAAGGAGGAGCCAAGAAAAATTAGAAAGTTCATTTGCCAAGTTGAAAGCTAAGCTAAAGGCAATGAACAGCAGAATGAATAATTCAGAAGTAGGAATAAGTTATCTGAAAGACAGAATAATGGAAATTACCCAATCAAAACAGCAGACAGAAAGCCAAATGAAAAAAATGAAAACAATATAAGAGACCTATGGGATAATATAAAACATGTCAATCTGAGCATAATAGGGATTCCAGAAGAACAAGAAGGAGAAAAGGGGATCAAAAATGTATTTGAAGAAATTATTGCTGAAAACTTCCCAAACCTAAAGAAGGAAACAGCAGATATCCAGGTACAGGAAGCACAATGGGTTCCAAACAAGATGAACCCAAACAGACTTATGTATTATAATTAAAATGGCAAAAGTTAAGAACAAAGGGAGGATTCAAAGGCAGCAAGAGAAAACAAATAGTTAATTACCACTGAACCCCTATAAGGCTATCAGCTGATTCCTCTACAGAAACGTTGCAGGCCAGAAGGGAGTAGCATGATATATTCAAAATTCTTAACGGGAAAAATGTGCAACCTAGGATATTCTACCCAGCAAGATTATCATTTAGAATAGAAAGAGAGAGAAAGAATTTCTCAGACAAGCAAAAACTAAAAGAATACAGCAATACTAAACCCATCCTAAAAGAAGTATTGAAAGGACTTCTCTAAATAGAAAAGAAGCACAAATCTATAGGAAAGAGTAAATGACAATTGGAAAATAAATCACATAAATAAGCCAGGATACAGATCAAAAAGAAGAAAAAAGAAACTGTTTGTGAAAGCGATGAAAAACAAAAGGAACATCAAAAGGATAAACACAAGGATGTAAAAAAGGATACCAAAACCATAAAACGTGGGGAAGGAGAGTAAGAAAATGTAGTTTCTTTTTTTTTTTTTTTTAGAATGTGTTTGAGCCTATATGATTAACAGTCTAAAGCAAGCAGATATAAGAAGGAGTTAACGTACTTGAAAAACAGTGCAACCACAAATTAAAAACATAAAATAGATTCACAAAAACCAAAAAGAGAGAACACAAGCATAAAATAAAAAGAAAACCACAAAAAGAAAAAGAAAAAAAAAAACAAAGTGGAAACATAGAATCAACTGGAAAATAAGTTTTAAATGGCAATAAATACATATGTATCATTAATTACCTTAAATGTCAATGGGCTGAATGCTCCAATCAAAAGATACAGACTGGCAGGCTGGATAAAAAAAGCAAGAGCCTACAATATGCTGCCTACAAGAAACCCACCTTAGGGCAAATGACACAATAGATTGAAAGTGAGGGGATAGAAAAAGATATTTCATGCAAACAGAAATGACAAGAAAGCGGGAGTTGCAATACTCATATCAGACAAAATAGACTTTAAAACAAAGGCCATAAGGAAAGACAAAGGACACTGTATAATGATGAAAGGATCAATACAAGAAGAGGATATTATACCTATCAACATATATGTACCCAATATAGGAGCACCCAAATACATAAAACAAATACTAAAAGATATAAAGGAATAAAATGACAGTAGGAGACTTTAACACCCCAATCACATCAATGGATAGATCTTCTAGACAGAAAATCAATGAGGCAACAGAGATCCTAAATCATAAAATAGACTTAACTTATATTTTCAGGACATTACATGTAAAAAACAAAACAAAAAAACAGAATACATATTCTTTTCTGGTGCACATGGAACATTCTCTAGGACTGACCACATACTGGACCACAAAACTAACCTCAACAAATTTAAGAGTATACAAATTATTTCAAGAACCTTCTCTGACCATAATGTCATGAAACTAGAAATCAACCACAGGAAAAGGGATGAGAAAAAAATGATTACATGGAGAATAAACAACATGCTACTAACAAAACCAACAAGGGAGTCAAAGATCAAATTAAAACATACCTTGAGACAAACAACACTGAAAACACAGCCATACAAAATCTATGGTATGCAGCAAAAGCAGTTCTTAGACAGAAGTTCATAACAATACAGGCCTTCCTCAAAAAAAAAAAAAAAAAAAGTGAAATCTCAAACAACCTAACCTACCACCTAAAAGAATTAGAAAAAGAACAAACGATACCTAAAATCAACAGAAGGTAGGAACTAATAAAGATCAGGGAGAAAATAAATAAAATAGAGATTTAAAAAAAGAGAAAAAAATCAATAAAACCAAGAGCTGGTTGTTTGAAAGGGTAAACAAAATTGACAAACTTCTGGCCAGACTTACCAAGAAGAAAAGAGAGAGGGCCCAAATAAACAAAATAAGAAATGAAAAAGGAGAAATCTCAACAGACACTGTAGAAATAAAAAACCATAAGAGAATACTATGAACAATTATATGCCAACAAATTTGACAACCTAGAAGAAATGGACAATTTTCTAGAAACATAACACCCACCAAAATTGAATCAAGGAGAAATTTGATTATTTGAACAGACTGATCACTAGACGTGAAATAGAATCTGGGGAAAAAAAACCCAAACAACAACAAAAATAAAAGCCCAAAAACTCCCTACAAACAAAATCCAAGACTAGATGGCTTCACAAGTGAATTCTACCGAACATAAAAAGAAGAACTTATACTGATTCTTCTCAAACTCTTCCAAAAGATTGAAGAGGTGGGAGCACTCTAAAGGATATTCTATGAAACCACCATCAACCTGATACCAAAACCAGACAAAGATACCACCAAAAAAGAAAATTACAGGCCAATATCTTTGATAAATATACATGTAAAAATTCTCAACAAAATATTAGCAAACCAAATCCAACAACACATAAAAAAGATCACACATGAAGATCAAGTGGGATTCATCCCAAGTTCACAAGGGTGGTTCAACATATGCAAATCAATCAATGTAATACACTGCATTAACAAAAGGAAGGTAAAAAACCACATGATCATCTCAATAGATTTAGCATTTGACAAGATTCAACATCTATTCATGAAAGAAACTCTTACCGAAGTGGGAATAGAGGGAACATATCTCAACAAAATAAAAGCCATTTATAATAAACCCACAGTCATAATACTTAACAGTGAAAAGCTGAAAGCCTTCCTGCTAAAATGTGGAAAAAGACAAGGATGCCCACTCTCACATCTATTCAAAATAGTATTGACAGTCCTAGCCACAGCAACCAGACAAGAAAAAGAAACAAAATGTATCCAAATTGGAAGGGAAGAGTTAAAACTGTCACTATATGCAGATAACCATAATACTATATAAAGGAAACCCTAAGGACTCCACACAAAAACTACTAGATCTAATAAATGAATTCAGCAAAGTAGCAGGATACAAGATTAACATTCAGAAATCGATTGCATTTCTTTAAAGGTACAATGAAATATCAGAAAGAGAATGTAAAAAAAAATACATTTTAAAATTGCACCAAAAGAAGAAAAACAAAAAGCAAAAAACAACCCAGGAATAAACCCGACCAAGAAGGTGAAACATTAATAAAACTATAAAACATTAATAAAGGAAACATTAGAACTATAAAACATTAATAAGGAAATTAAAGAGGATTCAAAGAAATGGAAAGATATCCCATGTTCTTGGATTGAAAAAATTAATACTGTTAAAATGGCAATACTATCCAAAGCAATCTACAGATTAAATGCAATCCCTATCAAATTACCCATGATATTTTTCACAGAACTAGAGCAAATAATCCAAAAGTTTATAAGGAACCATAAAAGATCCAGAATTGCCAAGGTAATCTGAGGAAAAAAACAAAGCAGGAGGCATTACTCTCCCAAGACCTCAGAAAATACTACAAAGCTACAGCAATCAAAACAGTATGGAATTGGTACAAAAGCAGACATATGGATTAATGGAACAGAATAGAAAGCCCAGAAATAAACCCACACACCTACAGTCAATTAATCTTCAACAATGGAGGCAAGGATATAAAATGGGAATAAGACAGTCTGTTCAGCAAGTGGTGCTGGGAAAGTTGGACAGCTGCATATAAATCAATGAAGTTAGAACACGCCCTGACACAATGCACAAAAACTAAAGTTAAAATTGCTTGAAGACTTAAACATAAGACATGATACTGTAAAACTTACAAGAGAGCATAGGCAAAACATTTTCTGACATAAATCATACCAATGTTTTCTTAGGTCAGTCTCCCAAGGCAGGAGAAATAAAAGCAGAAATAAACAAATGGAACCTAATCAAACTTACAAGCTTCTGTACAGCAAAGGAAACCATAAACAAAATGAAAAGGCAAAGTACAGACTGGGAGAAAATATTTGCAAATGATGTGACCAACGAGGGCTTAATCTCTAAAACATCCAGCATACAACTCAACAACAAAAAAACAAAAAGAAAATAAATAAATGGGCGGAAGAACTTAATAGACATTTCTTGAAAGAAGACATACAGATGGCCAGCAGGCATATGAAAAGCTGCTCAACATCACTAATTATTAGAGAAATGCAAATCAAAACTACAATGAGGTACCACCTCACATGGGTCTGAATGGCCATAATTATAAATGCTGGAGAGAGTGTGGAGAAATGGGAACCTTCCTACACTCTTGGTGGGAATGTAAGTTGATTCAGCCACTATGGAAAACAGTATTGAGGTTTGTCAGAAAACTAAAAGTAGAAC